>SMSR01014156.1:0-13373 GCA_019453355.1 Ceratina japonica
CGTCCACGACGGAGACGAGCCTTTCGAATTACTCCGAGAAGCGTCGATTTTCCACGCTCTCATCTAAACGCATTGCGTGCACGCTGGTGCACACAAAAAATGAGAATTGCATAACGCGTTACCACGGACCAATTGCGAATCATTACTGTCGATTTGTTAAGAAACTAACTTATTGGCCTCGTAGATCCATTCACCTTTGATCGAATGATACCTCTATTATCGACGCGTTGGATCTACAACGTTACCGATTTTACGATCGAAACGTGGCGGCGCCAGCTCGACGCGCGCACGAGATTCGAACGTCTCGCAGCGAACGGAAGAAAGCAAATTAGAAATAACAAACAGATGAAAAATCGACAATAAGAATTGCGTCGAGTCGGTCCCGTTTACGGAGAGNGAAGAAAGCAAAGTAGAAATAACAAACAGATGAAAAATCGACAATAAGAATTGCGTCGAGTCGGTCCCGTTTACGGAGAGCTATTTAACAAGAACGCGATCGTTCGACGCGGATAAAGAACCGTCTGACGAAACGCGTGAGTACGGTCCTTCGCGATGAAATGGAAATGATCAGGGAGAAAATCTCGTGATCGGCTCATTCCGCTTTGCCCTTTATCGTCCCATTGGCCTCGCTCTTCCTCTGCCGCTTGTTTTTCATGTAATTCTCGACGTAAAACGAGCCGAACATGTAGATGAAGATGAGCGCGTTGAGCGACAGCAGGGCCGACAAGAACTTCGGGAAATTACAGCCGTTGAACAAGACTTGTGTGCTGTGGACGAAGATCATGGAGAACTGGACCAGCTGCAGTACCGTCAAGTACTTCTTCCACCAGAGGTACTTGTTCATGAACGGCCCTATCGACGACAGCAGGTAATAAGTGTACATGATGATGTGGACGAACGCGTTGATGACGCCTAAGAAGGTCCCGTGGCCGTTGGGCAACCATTTGATGCCGATCCACGAGCAAACCGGCATCAACGTGTGATGGAACACGTGCAGCGTCGAGATCTGCCGATTCTTCTTACGGAGGACGAAGAACACCGTGTCCAACAGCTCTATCAGCTTGCAGACGAAATAGAAGTGCACCNCGTTGAACGACAGCAGGCCCGACAAGAACTTCGGGAAATTACAGCCGTTGAACAAGACTTGTGTGCTGTGGACGAAGATCATGGAGAACTGGACCAGCTGCAGTACCGTCAAGTACTTCTTCCACCAGAGGTACTTGTTCATGAACGGCCCTATCGACGACAGCAGGTAATAAGTGTACATGATGATGTGGACGAACGCGTTGATGACGCCTAAGAAGGTCCCGTGGCCGTTGGGCAACCATTTGATGCCGATCCACGAGCAAACCGGCATCAACGTGTGATGGAACACGTGCAGCGTCGAGATCTGCCGATTCTTCTTACGGAGGACGAAGAACACCGTGTCCAACAGCTCTATCAGCTTGCAGACGAAATAGAAGTGCACCGCTTTCGCCATCTGCGAATTACGAGACAGTTCTGATTCCTCGATCGTTTTGCGAACTGTTTACAATCGAAATTCAATACGATACGCACCCTTATACTCTTTGGATCGTCCGAGTAATCGACCGGCTGACATCTGTAATCGTAGTCGAACAGCCAACCGCTCACCAATCCCTCGTAGAACATGTAACAGCTCAAAATCACTTGTGCGAAGTTGTACACGATCATCAGGTTCCTGAGCTCGTACGGTTTCTTGTCCTTCATGTACCTTGGCCCGGCCGATGTGCAGAAGTAAACGTAACTGACGAGGATCACTAGCAACGAGCCTGGACTCGACACCAGAAACCAGTCGCTCGTTCTCGGATCTGTAATCGAAAATGGCCAACGTTAGTAAAAAATATTAGGCACGACATTGAAATTTTGCACGCTTCGTCTATTCCTGCTTTCATGAGAGTCTGTAGCGATTCCGCGCAGCTTGAAGCTGGTGGGGTAACCGAATACCTAAATCGGAGTAGCAGCGACAATTTGGAAGATCATCTCCCGGATTGAAACCGTGTATTTTGACAACTCATATGCCTCGGCATACTTTGGCATATGAGTTGTCAAAATACATGGTTTCAATCCGGAAGATGAATGCTATCAGAATAAACAATAACCGTGAAAGCCTTAAATCAAAAATTTGGAAGATATTAGAAAGAAAGAGAGAGATGCATGCAGCAACCGAAAGTTGGTCTGTGCGCACTACGGACTCTCGTGATGGCAGGTATATGCTTAACTCGATTACGCGCTACGGACTAAATTTCGAGACGTGTCTTACCACTTCGATTATACATATAATCTTTGTACAACTCGACGATTCCCGACATGTTTCCTGGCTTCTAACGAACGGGTCTGAAAACAGAAAAGGACAACTTTCAATTTAATCTGGTTATCCTTGCTAGGCGCGGGGCCGGTGATAAATCATGCGGATTACAGTAAACGCAATAATCGGCATGGCTCGGTGGCTCGATGATATGGTGATTTATTGGAATTCCGCTGGCAGTGTCTTAGAAATCGTTGCCTAATCGATCGACCGATCGACCCTGGTGTCTATCAGAACGCGTTCATCAATTATTATCATCGGCGATTCCGCCCCCTCGAGGATAAATTCTTACGCTCTGACTGAGATAACAATAACAATGATAGTCGCCGCGAAGGCTCTCNGATTCCGCGCAGCTTGAAGCTGGTGGGGTAACCGAATACCTAAATCGGAGTAGCAGCGACAATTTGGAAGATCATCTCCCGGATTGAAACCGTGTATTTTGACAACTCATATGCCTCGGCATACTTTGGCATATGAGTTGTCAAAATACATGGTTTCAATCCGGAAGATGAATGCTATCAGAATAAACAATAACCGTGAAAGCCTTAAATCAAAAATTTGGAAGATATTAGAAAGAAAGAGAGAGATGCATGCAGCAACCGAAAGTTGGTCTGTGCGCACTACGGACTCTCGTGATGGCAGGTATATGCTTAACTCGATTACGCGCTACGGACTAAATTTCGAGACGTGTCTTACCACTTCGATTATACATATAATCTTTGTACAACTCGACGATTCCCGACATGTTTCCTGGCTTCTAACGAACGGGTCTGAAAACAGAAAAGGACAACTTTCAATTTAATCTGGTTATCCTTGCTAGGCGCGGGGCCGGTGATAAATCATGCGGATTACAGTAAACGCAATAATCGGCATGGCTCGGTGGCTCGATGATATGGTGATTTATTGGAATTCCGCTGGCAGTGTCTTAGAAATCGTTGCCTAATCGATCAATCGATCGACCCTGGTGTCTATCAGAACGCGTTCATCAATTATTATCATCGGCGATTCCGCCCCCTCGAGGATAAATTCTTACGCTCTGACTGAGATAACAATAACAATGATAGTCGCCGCGAAGGCTCTCCGAGTTTTAAGGACGAAGCGAAAGGGGAATAAGCAAATCCACTGGAAACTGTATTGCCTGAATTATGCCGGCTTATCGCGGAATTAGCCTCGCGGAATGAAGCCACTCGAAGTCATCTCCGTCTTCTAATTGCACCCCGGACAATTACCAGGAGCGCAATTAACCGTGGGATGTTGCACCAATTTCTTTTTTTTTTCTTTTACAATGCAAATCACGCACGATGGTTTGACAGGTGTGAATCATGACACGGTAATCATATTTCTCAGTTCTTAATAGCGGGAATCAAGTTTTTTATGCCGCGACTCAGCCGCGAACACAGACTTACAGTCGCGTTCTGATCCCTGGCCTGGAAATAATAATTAGCCGGGACGATTGACTTATAATGACTCAGCGGAGACCGGCGAACGAAATCTGGCATCAGATCCTCGATTTAGACGCAGAAAAAAATTGTCCAAAGTTTAAGGACACCGGACAAGTTCCGACTCGGTGAGAAATAGACTGTTCCTTGTTCGGCGCGTTCGATTCCTTCCGCCTCGAGACACGTGCCGGTGAGAACCTGTATCGGTCCCGTAGATCATGCATCATTCAGTTCTCATTGTTTGAACGGAATTTTTTCAATATACATTAAGTGTTATATGTATGTACCGATGAAGTCGATAAGAACAGTCACAAAATAATGGATTAGTGTTACATCCGATTAGAAAATACTGTGTGTTAATTTTTTATGTAATGGAATGACGTATTCAGTTTTTATTCAGTGAATTAATACTTTGTCGTTTTACCGAACTTCAATTCATTTTCTTGAGATCGACTCCACCTAAAATCGAACTTTGAATTTGAAAGGTTTAATTCGAATTATGGCAAAGATAATTGCTAATTGCTAGAAGTAGTCGTGTCATTACTTAATACCTCGTGAACACTCACATTACTTGTTTGTCCTAATTTGTTCACAGTTTCATTGAACACAAATGTCTTACATCACGATCGAAAGCACTTCGTCACGAATAAGCAAAAACCAGCAGGATTACCAAAGAAAGTAGGAACAATGTAATCGGCATGACTAGACTGAAAGGGAAGTTATAAATTCTATTTTTTACGTATCCTTCGATAGTTTTGTTCGTTTTTCTTGTCTGATATTTCCACGAAACGGTGGCTGACGAATGAGGGATGCAGCTCGGTTCGCGTACTGCCGAACCGAGCAGAAAACAGGAACCTTGCCAGGTGAATGCTAGCCGAGAGCCAAGGTGAACGGGATCGTTAACGATCCGCTGTTTTTTCTGCGTCCCTTTACCCCAACTCAGCGAGATCTCAGTACCAACAACCGGCTAGCCCTGTTTCTTTCATCGGGCCAGAACCCGTCCAGGGATTCACCTCGCGAGAACGTTGCCCTTGTCGTTGGAAATCCCTGACGACTCCTTCCCCCGTTCCACCTCCCCACCTCTTTCGAACCATCTTTTTACGGGACTTTTATCCGGCATTTTCGAAATCATAATAATTTACGTGAACCCGTAAGCGCGTTCCACGTCTCTAAATAATATTCTCGTTTGCCTATCCCCGCATTACGGATAATTCAGTGATGGAACGTTGTCAGAATATCAGTGGACTCGCAGGTTTGAAACGGAAATCGTTTCGTAAACGGTAATTAATAGTGCGACACATGCATCTAGACGGCCAACTGCGATCAATATAATATACAAGAAATTGTACAAGGAACGGACTGGTTTGTCTTCAACTAATTTAATCGAAATATTTCGACTGGTTTGTCGTAAGTAGATTTTTTGATAAAACACGATATTCATTGAATCGAGAACGAAACGGTACCGCATCGGTGACGTAAAATCGGAACTGGTTTCCATTTGAAATAGGCTAAACCAGAAATTCGACTTGGAGATAACTCGTGCCGCGCCGGAGTTCAAGGTATGTACTGTAAGTTACATTGTTCCTAAGTAGTTGAACGTATTGCGGACACCTCGATCAGGCGCCAAGTCGCGCCGTCACCAGGGAAAGGGTATTAGACGGGTTCAGGTTGCATAGTTAAACTTAAGGACGCCTTGTTTAGAATCAAACAGGAAAACGGTTCGTAAAGAAGAAAAGTTTCACTCGAAGAATTCATGTTTCTCCAATTGTTTTGTATGAATATGACATTGCATACCAATCTAAAATGAGGGTTGTTTACAGGTGTGTCTATTTAATAATAACGCGCAGAACGAATTCGATCACGATAACGTTTACGTTGATAAGCAGGAAGTCCTTTCTTCCCACTCGAACAGTGCTCCACCTTGAAACTAATTTCGACATACGACGTATTTATTGGTCTGTAAAGCGATGATTCTTAAAAAACCGAGACATTTCGACCTTCGATACTTTCGAAGTTTGACCCTCTCACTCCGCGGCTCGGTCATTGGTATTTCACGAGAACTTATTTAAATCGGATTAACCTTTCCAAATTAATATAGTTCAACATTGCACGGTTAATTAACGTTCGAATATGTATTTCTTTCTTGCTTATATAAATGGAAACGTACTGTGCTATTAAATTCCACGTGTTCGCTGCGATGAAAGCGATTAGTAAATATTTCAATATCGCGCCTGGTGCGCGAAGGCGACGTCCGTTTAATTTTCAACGAAAATACTTGCCGAATTGTGGTCAGGCGGCATTGAGAGGCAATCGAAATATCGTCGTCGTCGTTCCTTTCGCGCACGAAACGAAAGAGCACGAGTTGAAATCTTATTAAAAGCGTATATAGTTGCAATCCCGGTTAGATATTTCCCTGCCAACGTAAAATCCACAGACCGGACGTGGGTTTTTTTTCCACTTTTTATGCAATCGGATAGTTAGCTATTGCATACGCCCCATATGTATTTCCTTTTTTTTTTTTTCAACATCAGTATGGAAATTGTGCGTAATGATCAATTTGGTCACGATCAAGCAAACATTGCACCTTTAAAGTAAGCAAACTTCGCCGACGTAAAGTACGTTGAACAAGCTCATTTGCAAATGAAGAGTCACAATTGTCTGTTGCAACGTTCTTTACATTTTCTGGTCGTCATCGTTCGTGGAAGATTGTCACTTGGAAAAATTTAATTAACGCCCCGTGTGTGGTTGAACCGATGAACTTGCCTGGAGCAGCGCGACGCACGGGTCACGCTCGTGCCGAACGAGAGTTCAAGTTTGCGACAAGTCGACGGTTAAATATTTTGCAATGATAATATTTGTGAATGTTACCCCGCCCACTCCGGCTGCCCGGTCGATTGTTCGGCAAACAACGAGGCGTTTATCACTTCGGAATGGGGTTAGGCACTCGAGAGAATTACTGTCCATCGTTTAAAACGATTTTGCAACGAAAGAGTTAGTGAAAGCTTCTTTTCATTTATAAAGTAGAGAAAAAGTCGCGATTGCATCTGTCAAGGATAATTTATAACGAGGAAGGTAATCGATTCGAGTAAAATAAAAAGAGGTTTCATTCATCGGCAGAGAATGCGTGGAATCGAAAGCAGCCGATTGGGCAACAAACTGGTCGAAGACTAAAATTAAAATAAACTTATGCCGCAACCGGAGGAAGTATAATTAATCGCTAAACCTGTTCACAACGGTCGCGTTTCGATTTTCAACAAAACCGAATCTCGAATCCTATAATTGCGTTGCACGTTAGCGTCAAAGAATCTTCCCTCGTTTCTTTCCAAACGGGAACGAGACGTTCGATTGTCTGCCATATAAAACGGTTAATTAAGACCGTCTGCAGTTTCGAAACAATAACCGACGACAGGAGGTGTACGGCGTCGTTGCAAAATTCATTATCCACGGTTATCTTATCCTTCCCTCGACCAAGAAGGAGCATTAGGTCGGACAAGACGGCGCGGTACGAGGCGGTTTCGTATTCACCTTTCGCATGTAACCGCTTATTTTCGCAACAGGTCTAATGCGAATGCTCGTTCGTATAATTTATTTGGTCGAACTCGGAGAACAGTCGTTGTATCGGACGTACCTTGACACGGTAGCGTATCTTCGAAAAGGTAAAAAGAAAGAAACGACGAATTCGAACGTTTGACGATTTGCCCGTGTCCACTCGGAGGTGCCGTTCGACGGAGACGAATCGATGAATTGGAGCGAGTCCGATTCTAGCGCGCGGACGAAAGTGAAGTCGTACTCACCTGTTGCGAACGTAGACAGGAGAGTGGACCGACGAAAGTGTAAATCCCGAAGAAAGGAAAAACGGTGTGAAACCGTAATTTCACTGCGCGGCCGGTTCCCGTTCCAGAAACTACCACCTAGGATTCTCGCCCTCGAACTCCGTCGGCTTCGAATAAGAGCGAAGATTATGTCGCAGGAGTCTAGAGGTACGATCCAGGGCACACGATCCACGGCGTGGTGCGTATCCGAGGAAGATCGATCGTGGTCTGGAGATCACTGCTAGGTAACTACTGTCCGCTATTCGGTCCGTCTCTCCTGGCACGCACCACTGATGGGAACACCAACGCCGATGCCAAGGTTCTCTCTCCCTTTAGCCGCGGCTACGAGCGATATCCTCGGTTCGGTCTGACAACGCGAACCTATACGGTCGTAGTCTTATATCCCTTCCATTCTGGCTGGCTCTCGCGATTACGATGGAAACCGCCGCGATTCACTTTTTTGCAAACGATTTTTCAACCACGCGACCTACCAATTTCCTACTTTTTTCCCCCCGTTTACGTAACAGTTCTCGATGCGTCTCACGGTCGTTGCCTCCTTTCCGCGATCTCCTTTTAACCCTTTCGACGTGGAAACGTTAGTTACGCGGTAATGGAACGCAAACGAAAAGCAAAGTTGTGAGATTTGCGCGTACGCATTTCGTTTAATTGCTCGTGACGTTTTCATTAACTATATTGCGCAATCTTATTAGCCCAGTGACCTTTGACAGGAGGATCGTAGCGCGTTACCCATCGCTTAAACTTAAACGAATTGATGGTAAGACTAACAGATGTCAGAGACGTTTGTACGTTTCACTTTTATTATTTATCAATATTGACCAAACGTTTTGCCGTATCATCATGTAAATGAGTATCTAGTTTTTCCTCGTAGCGTGAGTATGCATGTAAATCAATTTATGGTCTCCGTTTTTCCCGAACGCCCCGAGATTGAACTTAATGTGTCCTGGAACATTATTGTCGATTATTGAATTATAGAGCGGATTTCGCAAAGTACATTTTCACTATATTCGACATACGTGGTCCCGTCGAACCATTAAATTGAAGTAGTCGGGGCTGCGGTTTGCCCGTTTGCGCCACACCTGTAAATCTGATAGCTAAACGCCTCGCGAGGATGTCGTTACCCGTCATTCGACTCGCCAAACATTTTTAATTCGATCGGTCGCGTCGTTATGCGTCAATATATAATACATTCAAATTATATTCTAATGTATTATCGTGACACTTGAGTGTAGGTTCACACGATCCTTAATTTTCACATTTTTTGTTTTTTTCCACGAGCCGCAATCAGAGAAATTTACGACGACTTGGTCTACATCTGTTTCCTCGAACAAATCATGGACTTGGTAATGATAAGCGACGAGGAAATTGCAGATTTTGACCAAATCTATATCGGTAGATAGATGGGACTCATCGAACGGTGTCTGTCAGGGTCGTTCGTAGGCGTTTGATCGTAACGAAGGATCCTGCTATCGTTAATTATAAACGGAATATTTTAGTAAAGGGGAAAAAGTAATTTATTCTCGTGATAGCTATTCGCGTGTGAAATCCGACGCACAGANCCCGCGATCTCCTTTTAACCCCTTCGACGTGGAAATGTTAGTTACGCGGTAATGGAACGCAAACGAAAAGCAAAGTTGTGAGATTTTGTTACGCATTTCGTTTAATTACTCGTGACGTTTTCATTAACTGTATTGCGCAATCTTATTAGTCCAGTGACCTTTGACAGGAGGATCGTAGCGCGTTACTCATCGCTTAAACGAATTGATGGTAAGACTAACAGATGTCAAAGACGTTTGTACGTTTCACTTTTATTATTTATCAATATTGAACAAACGTTTTGCCGTATCATCATGTAAATGAGTATCTAGTTTTTCCTCGTAGCGTGAGTATGCATGTAAATCAATTTATGGTCTCCGTTTTTCCCGAACGCCCCGAGATTGAACTTAATGTGTCCTGGAACATTATTGTCGATTATTGAATTATAGAGCGGATTTCGCAAAGTACATTTTCACTATATTCGACATACGTGGTCCCGTCGAACCATTAAATTGAAGTAGTCGGGGCTGCGGTTTGCCCGTTTGCGCCACACCTGTAAATCTGATAGCTAAACGCCTCGCGAGGATGTCGTTACCCGTCATTCGACTCGCCAAACATTTTTAATTCGATCGGTCGCGTCGTTATGCGTCAATATATAATACATTCAAATTATATTCTAATGTATTATCGTGACACTTGAGTGTAGGTTCACACGATCCTTAATTTTCACATTTTTTGTTTTTTTCCACGAGCCGCAATCAGAGAAATTTACGACGACTTGGTCTACATCTGTTTCCTCGAACAAATCATGGACTTGGTAATGATAAGCGACGAGGAAATTGCAGATTTTGACCAAATCTATATCGGTAGATAGATGGGACTCATCGAACGGTGTCTGTCAGGGTCGTTCGTAGGCGTTTGATCGTAACGAAGGATCCTGCTATCGTTAATTATAAACGGAATATTTTAGTAAAGGGGAAAAAGTAATTTATTCTCGTGATAGCTATTCGCGTGTGAAATCCGACGCACAGAAGCGTCCGTTTCTTTCCCGCGTTCATCCCATCGTAAATTATGGATGTGTGCCAGACAAAAGAATGATTATGTAAATGGAGTAAATTTCATTGTACTTCTATGCGACAGTTCGTGATTGTCCACAAATACTTTTATAGACGTGACGTAATTAGATGATACAAACGGGAACGTAAATTCCTAATATAATTGTGCGAAATTCACAACTCGACGTCCTTTGTTTGAATATGAAACCCAAATATGAAATTAATGCTGAGCAAGCGGAAAAGATATTGACGTCAAGCCTTTAGTCAATTTCAATATTTTCTATGCGATCAGATATTTTATGACGTTCACAATAGAAGAAATCAACACGCTAAATGAAAAACATGAATTATACCTGAAGTTAATCAGATTTTATAAACCGTCAATATCTCATGCTTTTTTCATCCGGCATCTAATTACCCCGTCTAAGTGAACTTCCAATTTACTCGACTGAGTTAAGTAAACTGTAGTTCTGTGAGCTTGAATTACAAAGATCCGAAAGTCATCCAACTTTCGTATTCGCTACCGTTGGAACTGCGCATTGTAAATCTGTCGTTCGAACGCTCGTCAATAGTTGAGAAACTCGCCGAAACGAAGCGATTTTGCCAAAATATTATATAACCCGTCTGCATCCCGACTGAACTTGGATTACGTAACCCATTTCATCGATGGACCTTGGGATGTGAAATTCACATCTTGAATCTTGATCTCTCGCAATAATTTTGACTCACCGCTGAATGAATTCATCGCCCTTTCGGGTGATTTAAGAGTAGAAGCTGCAACGGAGTAGCGGCTACTTACTCATGTTTTCGTTTCATCAGCTAGGTAAGCAGAATTATCTTCCATAATGATACCAAAGAAGAAAGTGGCTTGGAAATGTCAAGGAGACGCACTATAAACACTTTTCTAAACCCAATCGTAACGTCGCCGTCGCCGCATCACCGAAAATTAACCAGAGATTCGATTAACGCCTACAAGCCGGATAATGGATTTGCTTTGCAAAAATCTCAGCCGGACACGGAATGCCACTACGGTCCGTTTGGTTTATCTTCTAATCGATGCCGGCTCAGCTTTGCGAAAGATTTATCTGCGGACGCAAAGACAAATAACTCCGATAACTTAGAGGTCCTCATATGTGTGCCACGCTTCGGGAACGTCGGTTTACGGGTCCAAAAGTCGACGGATTCACGGTAGGTGTGATTAGATAGAAGAGGATTAGAGTACAATTGCGAGGATCGTCGTTGACCACCAACGATATCTGATCGTACGATTTGGCATCGTTAAGGAATCAAATACAACGTGATTTTTAAATCGAATTCGCGCTTCGAGAAATTATCAACGAATTACATATAAATACGCAACAACAAAAAATTGTCTGTGAAAGATTTTTTATACTAGTGGAGTAGTGCATATCTATTATATTCGGGTTTGTATTGGGGAGAGAGATCCGTCTCGAATATAGCAGGACGCATTGGCGCTAATGAACATCGCGCCGCGCCAGCATCATTAATACACCCTCGAGGGCTCAATGAAGCTGCATCTTTGAAATGGCGCGAGATATCCCAAAAAGAAGACATGAACCGTGCAATTGGGGAGAGAGGACAAAGGAGGGCTCAAGGATATTGATGATGTCTGTGGTCTCTCTACCTGGATAGAAAAATATTATTCCTCGCGGAGGATTCAGATGGGAACCGCCGACGGATTTTGAAAACGTCGCGAAATATCAGTGATTAACTTCCACTGGTAAGTGTCCTCCGTTAATTGTATACAGTTTCGATGAATTGAGGGTCTTACACTCATCGACTCAGCGTGTTTGTTTGAAAGTTCGTAGAGTCCTTCCTCGCGAAGGCCTTTTCAGCTTTTATTGCGCGTAAGTCCCGATTGTCCGCGATAATGCAACCGCGTTATAAATTTTTTGCCTGCAAAAAACTGTTTTCGAGGATCTTTCTCAGTTTTATCTCGATCTGACGGAAGTTCTATTTTTATATGAACATCTAAAAAATTGTTGCTTGTATTTGTATCGCGGCTCAATCCTCGAAGATCAAGCGTCGTTCCCCGATAATCTCTCCGTCGCTAGAAACGAAATACGTCATGTGAGGAGAAAAATGTTTCGTAGAATCGATTATTAAATATCATCGGACGTCACGCACATTCACAATGAACGAGTCAATCGGCCGGGGATATTCATGAAAAGCGAAAGTTTATCAGAGTTGATTGAAACACGTGCGTAGGGATTAAAACAAACACGCTAAGAATATTTAAAGCGGGTATGTAGCCGCGCGGTTCAGGTTCCGAAGCGTGTCAAATTGCGACATACCTTACCTTCTACACTGCTATAATTCATGTTATCCAGCGGCGTTACCGAACGATTACCGTTACGTGCGACAAGAGATGCGAGAAGAGAAAAACTCTGGCCGTTATCATTAAATGTGGACAAGTAGTTGCTTGTAATACACGACGCGAGCACGTTGATTTCGATTTCGTTTCATTTAACTCGTGTACACGCGTGCACATTGTTCCACGTTCCGCGGACAAACAGAATTCCGCGGATAATCGCGGACGATAAGAAAAGTGCGTTTCTGATTGTCCAAAGCGAAAGGTGAGCCTAAGGAATAACTGTCGTCGAGCCTGAACGTAGAAGGAAACAGATCGCGCAGCGTTTTCAGTTTTACATAACAAATCGGTCAATGCTATTATTAATTAATGATAATCTCGCTTGCATTTCCTTGTGTACAANCGGACAAGTAGTTGCTTGTAATACACGACGCGAGCACGTTGATTTCGATTTCGTTTCATTTAACTCGTGTACACGCGTACACATTGTTCCACGTTCCGCGGACAAACAGAATTCCGCGGAGAATCGCGGACGATAAGAAAAGTGCGTTTCTGATTGTCCAAAGCGAAAAGTGAGCCTAAGGAATAATTGTCGTCGAGCCTGAACGTAGAAGGAAACAGATCGCGCAGCGTTTTCAGTTTTACATAACAAATCGGTCAACGCTATTATTAATTAATGATAATCTCGCTTCCATTTCCTTGTGTACAATGTAAATGCGGACAAATTCGAAGCGTAAGCGCGCCGCTATCCTTCGCTTCGAATGTCCAAGTTATCCTTCGGAGAAATTCCGCGTTCAAGCCTCGTTCTTTGTCCCGAGTTAAACGCGACCGTCAAAATTTCGATGAAAATTGTTT
>SMSR01014157.1:8642-29364 GCA_019453355.1 Ceratina japonica
CTAATATGTTATTAATTGAGATCATAGAATGATTATATTACAATCTTAAACAATCTGGCTTCATAGTTTTAATGTACGAGTTCTTGAAAGTCAGCGTTCTCGTGTAATTTTCACTTACGTTCAACGACGCCATTCAGATATGACAACGTTGCAATCACGTTTCCTTTTCTTCGCTTCTGCCATAGCTGCTAACGCACGTTTCCTCTTATTAATCACCTTTTGCTTAGCCAATCTTCCATTTGGCATACGAATTCTTTCAGACATCGTGTCAAAATTTTCGTGTCTATATAACCTCTAAGTGTCAACAAAACTGAACGAAACTACTACAACGATACTACGATACTGCGATGTTGCCAGACTACCGTTCACAATATTCACATATAGTCTGCGTGAATAGCACGTATTATGTCAAATGCATCACATCACGATAACCCCCTTAAACTTTAAGATTACAGCTTTTTATAAAATTAAACATAAGAACGCACGCTTTGAGGTTGGGTGGTGAGAAAATGATACTGGCCCTTGAAGGCAAATGTAGCCCCGCATTGAGTAAATCGTTAATAAATTTGTCTCTTTGAGAGTCGTATAATGTGCACTGCCACAGCACATGGTCAATGTCCTCCTCATCATAACCACATCTGCATCTTGCGCTGTTGATGATACTGATGCAGTGGAGCGACGCCGCGAGGTGATAATGATTAGCCCTTAGTCTATTAATAAGATAATTCATATAGCCAACTTATAAATATGTTCTTTTTTATTTGTGTATTTTGATTTTGAAGAAACTTTGTCGAAAAGACTCATTTCATTGTTTACATTACGAAATTAAATCAATGTGTCAATGGACGTGGTATGGTTGCCGAGAAACGTAAGAATTTTTCAGAAAAATATGCGCGAGTGCGATAGTCGTGGCTCGCAGAATTGTTTGGAGAACATAAGGATTTTCCATCGGTATCTTTTACGATTCAGTGTTCAAGGTACAGTAATATAAACTTGAAGCTATAAAATCATGTGAAATTATTATCTTAAAACGAAATAACCTCCGATAAATCCGATTTTTAAAGAAGTAAAATATTACTTTTGGTGTTCGTCATAGGTGGCAATACCATGACATTGTTGGCTCTCGTTTTCCTAGCGGACCAGCAGTCCACGTATCTGTAGTCAAAGGTACCAGCGCCGAGAGCCTTTGATTCGGTTCCTCGACGTTGACGAGTATGTATCTCAACGCGGTCGATCGCGACGAGTCATTGAACGGAATCTAATCGGATTCCCTCTCGTTGGCCTTCGACTTGGTTGGGCAGTTCGGGCAAACGTTGCGTGGAGAATGGTGCCCTTTTTACGGGTGACCCTATCTGAATCCGCTCCCTTATTCAGCGTGAACGGAATCTCGGTTGACGGCGGCGGCTCGCTCGGTTCTCCCACGGCCAGTAACAGTCGACTACCCTTCAGCGCCGCTTCGAGCCACTTCCTTTGATCTTAACCCCGTCGAGGCAGCAGGCCTCTTTTCAACCGTTTCGCACAGCCGCTCGGTAATAGGTACCCTTCGCGAAAAACCGACCCACGGAGAGAATAATCATGCGGAAATCGTCGCGCCGCCGCGCCGAACCGGGCTAAGTCGCAACGGGACTCGCCTCGAGAGCGTCTTCTACCGACGCGACGCGCGACGGCTTCCTCGTCCTCTTTCCGCCGTCTCTCCCCCCCGTCGCTTCCTTAATTCCTCCTTTTTCCTCCGTTCCGCTTCGCTCCGTTCGTCATCGTCCTCGACGAAGGTACCAACCTCTCTTCTCTGCGTTCTTCCTGCGCTCTTCCGCTTTTCTCTCTTCCTCTTTGTTCGACCGTTGCCCGCGACTCGAGCGTCGAGCGCCGGTTTTTCGCGTCGCGAGGGCGCGCACTCGTCGCCCGAAAGTCTGAAGTCCAAAGTTCCACCCTTCCGATTCCACCCTTTGCCGAAACGGTCGTTCCTCTTCGTACGCCGAAATTAATTCTATCCCTCGCGTCGCATCGCTCTAACCGCGAGTGCGCGTGACTTTGATCGCGAAAATTTCGCAGCTTGCGACGGACCGTGAAGTAGTAGTCGGTCGATCATCTCGGTTTCTTTTCAATTTTGACGCCGATAGGTGCAGTCTGTCGCTACGATGAAAACGGGCTCGCCTCGCCCATTGAACGCGCGTCTACCGCGCGTTATAAATTACGAGCGAATGGGATCGGCGCGCGCGTTTTCACGAATGGATGGCGACGAGGTCCTCGAGGACGACGCCGGAAGGCGTCTGACGCTCGAAACAATGTCAAAATAGCCGAGCAAAAGGAAGAGCCGGGGGTAGGCAGTAACGCGACGGTGATTTCTCGACGATTTTCATGGCGCGCCGATCCCCGCTTCGAATTCTCTCACGACGCCAGATTTACCTCTATTCGCTCGTACGTTGAAACGCGGCGGCCCCACCGACTCGATAGATTTATGAGCCTCGTATGGATTCCGATATAAAAGTGTTATATATAGACGGTAGTTCGTCGTCGGACCCCGCTGGAATTTCCCTCTCTCTCTCGCTCTCTCTCTCGTGTGCGCGGAGGCTCGGTGTTTCGGGGCGAAAAAAAATGCGGGGGTAAAAGAAGAAAAGCGTTGCCCGGAGGTCAGTGAAAAAGCGGACAGCGTGACGGACGAGGTTGTCCGTCGATCGGCGCGCGAGGCGACGCTCGACTCTGTCGAGATTTCGGGCCGAGCCAAGGGATGCCGAGGAAACGGCCCTCGTTTTTCCCCCGGACGGACGGTCGTCGACCCACGGACGAATCGTAATTCCGCGCGACCGATCGAAGAATATCGTGCTTCCTTCCGCAACCGATAACCCGTTTTTCAAAGTCCGCAGCGTGAATCGAGAATCCGGGCACGTCCCGATCGAAACCCTTTCGCGAAAGACCAACCGTTGTTCTCATTTTGTTTATTTCTTTCTTTCCCCTATCCTCGCCCGAGTCAAACGAAATATGAATTCGAGCGCGAGCCTCCGCGAGTACGTACGCGGGTTATTTAATAAGCGAGGCGTCGATGAAAACGACGGGGCGGAAAAGTAGGGCAACAGATGTAAAGTAAAAGTAACGCCGGATGCAGCGGAGTAGGTGTCCCGGGAATTCAACGATTCCCGGGGTCGCGTTAATATTTCCGCGGAAACGAATAAATGATTTAAACGGGGGCAACCTGCTTTCCCCGGCGCTCGTTTCTTCGAGCTTAACAAGGCATTTTTCGGCGTCCGCTCGGACGCGCGCTTCCTTCCCCCCGTCGCGTCGCCCTGACTCGAGACCGGAATTCGTTACGAAGGGGGACAGGGGGACGTCTGCGTCCCTACCTCGCCGAGCACGAAATACTTCCTCGGAGCGGATCCGCGACGCCGAGCCGCGCGCCTCGCGGAACATTTTTTAATTCCACGACAGACGAGACGAGAAAAAGAAACTCGGAGTGCTCCGAGCGGCCCCCGCCTGCTCGAACTTGCCGCTGGCAAAGATCAAAGACCGGCGAACAAGATGGAATGTGTCGCGTCGCCGCCGCCGCGGAGAAAACTTTCAAATTCACCGGATCCCTTGTCGCAGACGCGAACAGAATTTTCCATTCATTTCTCGCCGGCGCTATAACGAGCCCGTAATTACATACAGAGCGACTTCATTACTCCGATCTTCCGGACAACGTTTGCCCCGTATCTGTTTCTAGCCGGCACGATTATTAGTTTCACGTAAAAAACGATAACGGCCGTCGCGTCGACGCGCGTGGACGGAAACGGATCCGAGCCAGCGGCGAAGGTGAGTTCGCGGCGTTTATGCAAATTGGAGCATGTGCTCGCCGAAAGTTCCTAATTCAATTCGGTTTCGCGTATATGCTTGTTACTTAGCCACCCTCCCGCGGTATCGCCCGCTCCGCGAAATTCATCCCTCTCGTCCTCGCCGTCCCCCCATTTTCCCTCCCGTTTTTTGCGCACTTGGACGGGTCGCGGGTCTTCCGACGAAATTGAGAATTAAAACGCGTTTCGACGAAACACGCCGCCCCCCCGCTTTGCTTTCCGACCGCGGGAATAAATGTAACAATGGGTGATAATTGTGAAACACGGTTAACGCGCGCGAAGCCTCGCGCGGCGGAAAGAAAAATTTCACGAAACCTCCTCTTTCTGGCCGGGAAGCCGCCGCCGCCGCGAACCAGATTTAAGCGAACAGCAGCAATAACAAGATTTCGCGACAAGTTCGCTCTCGTTTGCCCGTTTTAATTGCGTTACACCGAGTCCGTCGTCAACGATTTTAACGTCGCGCGCGCGAGTTTCAGCCTTTTTCTTCCGTCGCGGCCGGCTCGCGTCGATACCGCGCGATAAAGGACGTTCCCAGGCCTTTGGCCGCGGTGAATGCGAACCGGTGGCCCTTGATAGCGCTGCCCGAAGGGAACGGGAAAGGGTACACGGAAGCTTTAGCGTGACGCGGGACTTTCTTCTCTCGCAGACGTTTCTGTTTGACGAACAAGCAGACGTTGTATAAATATGTACAAGGACAAGCGTTCCGCCTCTGATCTTGTGCAAAGTAAAATGGTACCGAGACGAGCGGCAGCGCGTAAGAAAATTCTCAGGACGGGGCGGAGCGGTGTGTGTACACACGCCAAAGGATAGGGCTCATCCCTCGCTTAACTGCATCGACCGATGGAAAGCGATAATAGCACCACGACCCACTTACCCCTCACCTTCTGCCGAAATAAAATGAAGCGCTCCGTTGCGAGCGTCGCCTTTTTAATCATCAAGCCCATTCCGACGGACGTCCAGGCGAGTAGGTTAAAGGTAGGTTTTCCCCGAAGCGTTCGACGCGCGCTTCTAGCGTCAGCGTTCACATTCCACTCTCGTTTTCGTGCGATTAAGTCAATGATCAGGCTTATATTTTATACAAACGTTTTTTTATATTGTGACGTCACACGAGAAACACGCATTCAATTAGTCAAATCGTCGTTAATCGCACGAAAACGAGAGTTTATTTATTTATTTATTTATTTATTTAATTAATTTATTTAATTACGGGTAATTAACCCTTTTACATATTGAAGAAAGTGGTACAGAGCAGTAAAAAAAAAGAATAATAAAAGAAAAAGAGATATTATAACGACTGAGAAGCAAAAAAAGAACAAAGTTTTCTTCTGACTGAGCTGGAGTCAATAAAAATGTCAAAAATTTGACAAAATCTGTTGGCTTTAGATAATATTCTGTTTACTACATTAGAATGTCCAAATCGAGAAGTAAATCTTGCTGGACAAAAAATTTTGTTAGGTCTGAGATTGCGAGATGGAGCGTATAATTTGATTTGCTCCATGAGAGTCCATTTTATGATTAAGTAGGTTAGAGAGGAAAATTACTTCCGAGATCGTTCTTCTATTTTCAAGGGTGGTTATACCAAATTTCAGCATGATTGCTGAAAAGTGATGGTCCAAATATCACATAGGGTGTTCAGTAAGGATAGAAAGGTGACAAAGGAATTTATGTTGAATACTCTCAAGCTTGTCACGGTGATAAAGGAGACGGGGTGTCCAGATGATAGAGGCATATTCCAGGTGAGGAAGAACTAGAGCATTATATAAAATTATTAGTGTGCGAGGATTACTAAAATAAATTGATGATCATAGTTATGTGAATTTTAACGTCCAATGATAGAATTTTTAATAATACTCAAAACGACCTGTTATTCTTGGACGAATGCCTCAACAAGAGTCAGTTTATTTCCATAAAATAATTGTACAGTACAACGTTTCGGCTCATTTGTAAGCCCTTATCAAGTGTTAATATTATAAAAGGTCAAAAACACAAACGGCACCATTCAATTAAAATGTCGCAACTTAAAATTAACCAAGAAAATCATCTTGTATAAATTCTACCGGTAAAACTACCTAGTCATTCGTACTGTTATCTGTCAACTATGAAAGCCGAAACGTTGTACTTTACAATTATCTTATGGAAATAAACTGACTCTCGTTGAGGCATTCGTCCAAGAATAACAGGTCGTTTTGAGTATTATTATAAATTGATGATCTTTTGAGAAATCCCAACATTTTCGATGCCCTTGCAGTGATAAGCTCAAAGTACAGTTTAAAAGATAATTAAGAGTCAATCAGAACACCAAGATCTTTTAAACAATGATTGCTAGAAAGAGTGTCATTGCCTAACATGTAGTTAAAGATAATAAGTGTACATGAGCGATGGAAACAAATGACACAACACTTGAGTTGAATGTGAACGCCGACGCTAGACGCGCACGTCTGACGCTTCGGGGAAAATCTACCTTAAGGTAGGTCACATTCAACTCTCGTTTTCGTCCGATTAAGTCAATGATTATGCTTATATTTTATACAAACGTTTTTTATATTGTGACATCACAAGAAAAACATGCATTCAATTAGTCAAATCGTCGTTAATCGCACGAAAACGAGAGTTGAATGTGAACGCTGACGCTAGACGCGCACGTCTGACGGTTCGTTGAATATCTACCTTAAGGGATTTTATTCTGATCGGTCCGCCGTTTAATATACTGGAGATAATCGATGAGGCGAAATCGATGGAGCCGCGATATCGAATTCTCGGAATCGAAGCGCAGATTGTTGCGGGTCGGTGACGCGCGAGGGTTGTTGGCAAGAGTTGTCCGTGGTATTGGTCACGCATTAGTAATTGGCAATTTCCAGGCTCCCAAAACCGACGTAAACTGGCGTGGCGCGACGCGACGCTCCCGTGTTGTCGCAAGGGAATAAGCTGCCGGTACAGGTTGGACATTGCGCGCGTCCCATCGTAGTTGTTGCAAACACGCGAAATTCTAAATCGAACAACCCCCGGATGGATTCAATTCCTCCGTCATTATTCGATGAAAAGCGATTTCCTTCCGTCGAGGGGCGGCCGAGCGTGCGACCGACTGACTGAGGGGAATTCGAGGTGCGTATACATTCCCGGCCGAACGCGTGAAAAGATTAAAAGCATCGCGCGGGACGCGAAGATTATACGTTACAACGGTCCGCGGATCGAGCCGGACGCTCGCTGCAACGCCAGAATTTAATCCACTTAACTTATTTTCCCGCGATTTCGAGCCCGGCGAACGGCGCCGCCTGGCTTAACCGACGTTTCGTCGTTTGTGAAATATTTGTCGCGCAAATGACGCGCTTAATAACGAGCAATCTCGCGTTGTTGTGCACAGATTAGAGCGTCGTTCACACGGTTTTGCCTTGCACGCGCGCGCGGGGGCCCCGTCTCTCTAATCTCGGTGCCCATCGACAAATGGATTCTCGTAATTCTCCGCTCGATTTACCGAATTCCGATTAACTCGAACCGGAACGAGGAACATCGCGGAGAAATATCGGCGCACGATTCCGAATTCGATGGCCGGCCCCTCTATCGCGCGCTCGTCGTTACACCTACTTTAATCCTTACGTCGTGCCCCGCGTTCCGCCGATCGAATACGTCCGGCCGGAACCGGCGGGAATATTTGTCGGCGCAGTTTCATTAAACGGCGCTCTCGCCGGCGATAGAGGGGAGGAGTCCTTTTTTCGGCCGCGGGCGCAGCGGAACAGTAGCAGTCGGTTTACAATTTTCCGAGGCTGCAGAACCGTGCAACGGACGTTCGTTATTCCGGAAATTTCGAGGCGCGGCACTTGGACCGCGTGCACGCGCGTTTTCGGGAACAGCTCTAGCGGCGGAGAAAGGACCGACGCTCTCGCATTCGAGAAATTATCGCGGATAGGCTGCGGCACAATGGCATCCCGGTGCGTTGCCTTTCATTCCGTCGTTCCCCTGCTATTTTGCTAATTGCAAAAAACCGGCTCCTGCCGTTTCCCAATATTCTCGGACTCGGACTCGGACTCGGACTCCGTTCTAAATCCGTCCGCGCGCGCGAGAGCCACCCCCGCGAACCGGAAACTGCCAGAACCCCGTCCATCCATCGGCGCGCCCTCTCGCCCCCCTCTCGACCCATCGCCCTTTCACATATCCCGTTAGGATCTCGAAAATCGCGTTCGGCCGCCGCTCCATGGGTCCGGCGCGTTCCTTTCATGAAAAATTCATCCATCGAGAGTGATCGGCGACTATTTGGGCCCCCCCGTTTATTCCTCCTCCCGTTTTCCGCGCGGTTTTGTTTCGCCTCTTTCTCCCCGTCGATTCGCGCGATATTCAGTTATCGGTAATCACGTGCGCTTACAATACGGCGCCGGTACTCCAATCTCCGTTTCCCGGTATAAATATCGACCGCGGAAGAAATTGTCCGGACGGGCCTCGCGTCGTTCATTTTCGGTCGGACGATCGAGATGGTCCGGCGGCGGTCGGGAGTCCTCGTCAGAAGTGGACGGTCGCGCGACCGTCCGAAGAATGAGAGTACGTAGTTGTTTCGAATAAGCGGCTAATGGTCGCGAAGGCTGCGCGGACGACGATATAGGAATCGCACCGGGAGCATTTTCGCGATGGTATCGCGGCCAACAAAAGGGAAACCCTTTTTCACTAATGAACCACGAAACGCGGCAACGTCATAGAAATACCTTGAAAGGGGAGCCGCGGTGCTCGCTCTTTTGTTACCGTCTCCCCCCGGTCCCCCGTCTTCTCTCTCTCTCTCTCTTTCTCTCTCTTTTTCATTCTCTCCGCCCCGCGTCTCGGCAACTTCAGCCTCTGTCCATTCGACCCACGCCCGGCATCTTCATCTTCTGTTACTTTTTTCCTCGGTCGTTTCGGCTCGTTCCGACTCGGGGCGGCCGCGATTCTCCGGGTTCGATCGGCCCGATAGATCTATTCGCAGCTACCTTCGAGATTTCTCTCGCGAATCCGCTCGATTGCCCGATATCCTTTGAAATTCCTCCGTTACTCCGAGGGCCGGGAGCATTTACGGAGCCAACCTTTCCCCGGAGCTTCCCAGCTTTCCCCCCCTTTCGCCTCGAACCGCTTAAGAAAACGAAATTTTCCTCGCCTCTCGTTACCTATCGCGTAATCGGGATTCGATCCCTGCGAAGAGACTCGCGATGTCCCGAGGATCAGAAGCAGCGACGTAACGATGAGACGAGGCGGTCCGAAATCGCCTATTAGCCGATGTGCCGCCGCGCCGCGCCGGTCCGGCGCCTATTAGCCGGGAACGAACGGATGTACTCGGCTAAGTACAAGGTTAGCCCGGGGCCGGGGAACGTAAGGTAAGGGGTGTAAAAAGGGTGATCGAGCCGAGTACTCGGTGAAATTTATCGTAAAAAAGAGGCTCCGGAGCCGGGGCGACTTTCAGGGCTTTCAGGTCCTTCTCGAGTTCTTCGCTCGGAAATGATTCGCCGACCCTAATTCCCGAGCGTCGAACGGATAGGGATGAAAGTCGACGACCCGTTTCGCGTTTTAAGAATCGATATCGGCCTCAACGGTTTCGATCCGGCCGCGCGAGATCGGCCTCCTCCTCTTCCTCGCCTCGCCCCTGCGACCGCGATGTTCTTTCCTCGTCGAGGCGCCTCCTCGCTCCGTGAAGAGCGGGCGCCTCTCCTCTTGTTAAAACCGCATTAATCGGCGGGATTAATCAGCGTGAACGGGCGGGTAAAAAAAAATGGGGACGGTGTCGTAACTCTCTAAATAGGGCGGCGACACTCCGAATCGTAAACAGCGCCGGGAATAAATTGACGCTTTCGAGGTGTTATTTTTATTCGGGAATAAGGGCAATCGGTCCGCCTAACGATACCAAACCCCGGGATTTGTGTATGCAACGAGGAGAAACGATTACGCGGATAGGTGACGAGAGACGGTCCGATAGGGAGGCAGCGACGAATTCTATGATTCCGCGGTGCCGCGCTCGCGGAGCTACATCATGAATATGTAAAGCGATTGCGGTCTGTCGCGTCATTGCGCCGGGCCAGAGCCCCGCCGCCGCCCCCGTCCCCGAAACGTCCCAGATTATCCGATCCCGTCGAACGCCCGAAATTATATCGTTCCCCCGTAAACAAATTACTCGTTAGCGGTGATAATAACAACCGGTCCCGTCGAGCGGCCTCCGACCGCCCGGCCCGGACTTACCGGCTTCGGGTTCCGCGAACTCGATCGAAATTAATTCGCGCGCCGCCGTCTTTATATTTCGCTCGTCGCCTTAATGGTCCACTTGGCGGTTTCCGCGTTCTAAAGCGAATAAAAATCCTCTCGTCGTTCGAAGTTTGCGGCGCACTTTGATTCAAAGGTTCCAGAGGCATAAAGGACTCCGCGAGTCTGTCACGGATTTTCTCGTGCGCCTATTCGGAAACCGAGCCGGATCTCTACGGAGCTACGGGGGAATCTCCATTGTGCGATGAAGATCGCGGACGTCGCTCGGAACTCAAAGCGACTTGTACCCACCCGCGGAAGATGAATGCGTGCACTCGAAACCATAACAAAGAGCAATCGCGTTTATACCCCTCGGCTCGCATCGGAGCGAGAGGAGGCCCCGGCCCGGTTTTGCGAGAACTCTCCGCGTCCGCGTTTTGGTAGTCCGGGCCGGATCGGCCGCGTTCCGTTCTCCTTGATTTGTTTCTCGGACAGAGGGAAGAGCTCGATCGGGCGGATCGGCCGCTCGTAAATAATTTTCCGCGGATCCGTGCGGGCTCTCTCGGAGTAGAGAGAGGATTTCAAGAGCGTCGGACTCGATTTTCGAAAGGGACCGGCAGTACATTCCGGAAGCCATAACGTCTAGCCGGTGTCTACCAAAGGATAAACTATCCCCTCGCCGAGTTTTCCGGCCCGGTTATATATAATATCTGGATCCGTGCGCATTTGGTTCCTGGCGAAAGTTGCCACATAAATTTATACCTCTCTGGCCGGCCGGCCGGTTACGCTAGGCCGCGGAAAAATCGTAACTTTCAGCTCGCACCTGCAATTTTTTTCTATCCGACCCCCTTTCCCCCCGTCCTCCCGTCCACCCGCCGGCCGGCTCTATAGTTAACCGGCTTCACAGCCGACGGCCACTTTTTGCGAGCCTTTTCTTCCGTTTCCATTTTCCCCTCTCCTCGTTCGTTCTCTTTTTTACTCCTTTGAAAAATCCGTCGGTGAAATATTACGCGGTCGGCCAGACCCGTCCATACTAGCGACGCGACGGAACGAAAATCGGATGTAACGATGCGAGCCGCGAAACGGGAAAAACGGGACCCTTCGGTTAACCGTCTCTCCTTCCGGCCTTCGAAAACGAAAAAATCGAGTCGATGTCCGCGAGACGCGGGGGCGAGAGCGCGATCACCTTTTTTTCCCCGCCGCTGGAAGTTGTCCGGAGTAATTAGAGGCGGGATTGTCTTTAAGGATCCGGGCTGGCTCCGGGAGCGGCCGCCGGAGTACATTCCGGAGTTCGATAACTGCAGCTGGGAAACTCGAAACTCGAAACTCGGAACAATGCTTGACGCGTGAATTCGCGTCGCTTTAATTCATAGCCGAAAGGGGGTCGTCGTCGCCGGGGCTCGGCGACACACGCCGCGCGCAAGTTCATCAGGCATTTGACAAATGGCGAGAGCAAGGTAAACGCGTGGCCCTTCGACCTTGAATAATTATTTCGTCGGTAGTTCGAGCCGTGTGGCCGCGGTAGACAGTTCGCCCGTTCCGTTTCATCTTCCAATTAGGAGAACGGTCAAAGCTCTGGTCTTCTATCCGCGTGCATATAGACCAGGCCCGAGATTAATATCGACTGGACAATCGATTTCCGTAACCTCTCTGCTCTCGCACCAGAAACCTCCTCTCTTGGCTCCGTCGTCCGCGTCCTCNAACCTTTCGGTTAACCGTCTCTCCTTCCGCCCTTCGAGAACGAAAAAATCGAGTCGATGTCCGCGAGACGCGGGGGCGAGAGCGCGATCACCTTTTTTTCCCCGCCGCTGGAAGTTGTCCGGAGTAATTAGAGGAGGGATTGTCTTTAAGGATCCGGGCTGGCTCCGGGAGCGGCCGCCGGAGTACATTCCGGAGTTCGATAACTGCAGCTGGGAAACTCGAAACTCGAAACTCGGAACAATGCTTGACGCGTGAATTCGCGTCGCTTTAATTCATAGCCGAAAGGGGGTCGTCGTCGCCGGGGCTCGGCGACACACGCCGCGCGCAAGTTCATCAGGCATTTGACAAATGGCGAGAGCAAGGTAAACGCGTGGCCCTTCGACCTTGAATAATTATTTCGTCGGTAGTTCGAGCCGTGTGGCCGCGGTAGACAGTTCGCCCGTTCCGTTTCATCTTCCAATTAGGAGAACGGTCAAAGCTCTGGTCTTCTATCCGCGTGCATATAGACCAGGCCCGAGATTAATATCGACTGGACAATCGATTTCCGTAACCTCTCTGCTCTCGCACCAGAAACCTCCTCTCTTGGCTCCGTCGTCCGCGTCCTCTCTCTCTCTCTCTCATTCTCTCCCACTCATCACTTTCGACCTTTGACGGACGCATTACGTTAATGAGAGTCGGCATCGATTTCAAGTAGGTTTCTTTGCTCGTGGAATCGTCGGGCTTTTTCCGCCTGAAGGGGAAAGGCCCAGTTTCCCCTTTGAGACGCGTTAATTGTCGGGTCGCGTTTCAAAATCGGAAACACCGTACAACTCGGTTAACTCGACGATACATAGAAGGGTCCTGCGTCGCGTCGTGGCGTCGTCCCGAAAGTCGGACGTCGCGCTCCTCGATCGAAGGAGGCAGATAGATGTACCTTACCGATTCTCCACCTTCGATTCTTTTCATTTTCTCCAATTGGCTGCTCGTAACCAGCCACCGGCGGAACGACGGCAGTTTCAATAGTTGCGAGCATGCTTTGGGACGACAAATTACAAGGAAACGGGAACGAGTATACTGAAATCGGAGGTATCCGGAGACGGGCGCGACAGGAGTACGTATTTTCGTTGTTCTCCGTCGTTTTCCGGTCGGTTCGTTTCTTCCTTTCTCCCTCTCTTCTCTTCTCTTCCGTTTCGTTACTCGTTCCCCTTGTCGTCGTCGTCGTCGGCGTCGTTGTCGTTTCCTTTTTCATTTCTTGCTAACACATAATATCGGTCTCCGGAGAGGTAGCCGACCGGATCGATACTTCGCAAGACACGGGGTATTATTGCCATTCCTATTTGTCCCGTTTAAACAGGGGGAACGATACCGTGTACGCTCGCTCTGTCCCGTATGTACACGGTACACGATATGTCATGTATACAGAGCGCACACGGTACGACGCGATGCGATGCGCCGCGCGTACCATTCCGGCTCGTAGTCNGCGTCGTTGTCGTTTCCTTTTTCATTTCTTGCTAACACATAATATCGGTCTCCGGAGAGGTAGCCGACCGGATCGATACTTCGCAAGACACGGGGTATTATTGCCATTCCTATTTGTCCCGTTTAAACAGGGGGAACGATACCGTGTACGCTCGCTCTGTCCCGTATGTACACGGTACACGATATGTCATGTATACAGAGCGCACACGGTACGACGCGATGCGATGCGCCGCGCGTACCATTCCGGCTCGTAGTCGAAAACTTCTCCGAGGACTGACTAAACGTTCTGGTAATTTCGATGCCGGCGAACGCGTTCGGCCGCACGACTATCCGCGGATAACGTTTTTCCAGAGCGTCGCGAGAACATTTTTTAACGAGATTTCCGCGAGCGCGCATCGAGAGCGCGAGAGGAAAACAGGGCGAGGGACCAAGGAGAGAGATCATTAGTCGGCCGGACGAAGAGCGGCGGGGGAGAGGGGGACAGAGAAAGCCGCGTGTGGCGAAAAGAGGGAAAAGTTGGCAGGGTCGATGGATGCGTTCGCGACGCACCTCGCTCGAGGAAGCGTAGGAGAGGAAGAGAAAAAGGAACGGCGGGAGGATGTAAACGCGATACACGGCGACGCTGGAGCCGAGTAATAGGTACGTCGCAGCGGCAAATCAGAAAATAAAATAAAAGCGTTACGGCGGAACGCATTACCCATAAAATAACCGGTTGCTGGCTCCTAGCTATTGCTCGTTTTGAATATAGCGACCTCCGACCTCGGAGCCGAGGCCAACCACCCTGGGCCTCAAGCTCTTACATTCTTCCGCGACCGCTCGTTTCCCCGCATTTCTGAAACGTTCGGAGAGAGAGGGGAAAAAAAATTACGCTCGTAAACCCGTCTATTCGCGACTTTCCTTCTCCGTTCGTCGGGACGCGTGCTGTCACTCGTAAGGCCGCGAGCGTAAAAAGTTACGCTCGACCCGACGAAGCGGACTCGGGGCGATGTTTCGGCTCGGAGCGAAAGGTGCGATTTTTTGAAAGCTTATCGCGAGGCCGAGCGAGCGCGCCGCGCGTCGTTTCGGATCGGATCGAGTCGAAATTAATACGCTGACAGGTCGGAACCGTTTCTGCGGCGAGCGACGGAACGAAGCCAATTTGCGCGGACGTGCGTCAGCCCGCGTCACGCCGCCGCTGGAAACTATACGGTTATTTAAGTATTTGTATATGAAACGATTACGAGGACATAATTTCAACCCCGGGGAAGGCGAACCGCGCGCGCGGAGCATTCGCCTCACCGAGTCGGCCGTGATGAAATTAGATTTTTAATTACGTTCCATTGCGCGCGCCGCACCGGACTGACTTCGCTTTAATAACGTTCGCTTTCGCGCCCAGCTTGCGCGCAGCGACAACCGGCTCCAACCTTCGCCCGCGCCGGCCTTTCAATTATTCTTCAGTTTCCCGCCGCTTTGTTACGCTTTAACTCGCTTTTTCTCGTTATATTAGCTGGATGTTCTTTCTATCTCTCCCTCGGGTACGCGTTATTAGTCGTTCTCCGCGCCTCCGACCCTGCTCCTCCGCTGCTCTCCTCCTTCCGAGATATCGATTTAAAAACCCGGATGGGGCGATATCTCGAAACTGTCGGGTATATAGCGGCGCGCGGAAAGTTGCCGATCAATTCGGGCGTGCGAAATCGCGATGTTTTCGAGCCTAAAGTTCGAGGAGCGGCTGGCCAGGAGACGATCGTTCGGGATTTCGTCGCTCACGGCTGACCCGTTTCGGACTTGTACCACTTACCGCACGGCAGGCTGTCGACCGGCTGGCAGTTCGCGCGGCTGTACTACTGGACACCGATGCTGGTTCTCCTCCTGCCGTGCGCCGGCCAGTGGTTTATCGTGCCGGAAGGGCCGGAGAAACGGAAAAGCAGAGGCGTGGCGCGATGCAGGTCCTGCAGGACCACCGTCCGGATTATATCCGGGCCAGTTCCACCGAAACGTAGCCATGCTCGCGTAATAGTGTACAACGCGCGCGTTCGAATACGTGTCCGCGACACCGCGTTTACATCCTAGCGTTCGACGCTCAGGTACGAAACGTCGTTATTTGGAAAAATTGATTCCGTCGATTCGAATTAGAAATCGTTTTCCGTGCCGTGAGCGATTTCCCATCGCGCAAACCGAAAGGGATCGAAGTTCGATCGAGCGTTCGCGGCGGGGCGTGCATTATCTATTAGGACGGAAGCATAATTTGTCAATCAAGCAAGGAGGCATCGCATCGATGGCGTGTAAACCGTGGACAGCAGACGGTGGGCGGCGCGCGTTCGTACTACTCGACGCGAAACGCGTGACAGTCAATACCGCGGCACGCGAAATCTGAAATATTCATCGTACTCGTTCCCTCGTTCGGTTTGTCTTCTCTCGGTTCGCCGTCCCATCGATTCGAGCGCGTGGCCGCCCCGATCGTATTTACTTTTTAGCCGCGCGCGCGTCCCCGCAAAATTCGTGTGCAGTATTTATACCCGGCCGGCCGGTCTCTCGGACCCGGCGCGAATTTATGCTCGCGCGGAGCGCCGCGCCAGGCCGAGAAAGACGAAACGCGCGGCCCGACCCAAACAACGGCTGGCGAACTCGTCCGGCTGAATAATTGAGCGGAGGTGGCCGTTACTCAGCGCATTAAATAGAACCCCCCGAAGGCTCGCGACATGCGCCACCGCGTCTCGTTCTTCCCCGTGACTTCCGTCTCGTAACGACCGCGCCGACAGACGTTTCCCCGTTTAAGTCGACCTCGGGACGAAATCGAGCACGATCGGCGGATCGTTCGTGTCGTGGCTCGGATCCGCGGCAGAGCCCGCGGATACATAATGCATACGCGGCCGATATTATTTTTCCGCCGGTAGTATATCACGCGAGGAAATTACAAGACCGCTTCGATAAGTAATAAATAACCTTTCGAACAAAGTGGTGGGTGCGGAGGGCGATCCTCGTAACACGGACTCCCTCGCTTCCTCTCTCTCTCTCTCTTTCTCTTCCTCTCTGCCGCGCTTTCATCCTCGCGTTTATATCCAACGTTTCCTCTTTCCATCGATTCTTCCATCGCCTTCTCCTTCCCTCCTTCGGCCCGGTATTGTTACCGCTATGATACATTGGACGGCCGAATGTTCGAGAGTAGTCCCCTCGGATGTACAAGCTCTTTCACGGGTACACGGGAAACGGCGAGGCGCGACCACCTTGACACGCTTTTCCGCGTTCTCGAATTCTACCCCGGAGAAAAGGCGACGATTTTTCTTTGCTCCTTTTCCCTCGCCTTCCGTCTACGGTTTCGCGGAGAGATTCCTCGGACCGCGGGGCATCGTTCGAACGAGTTTCGTTCGCGCCTTCGCTCGATAACTTCCGATTAATTATTAAAAACGTGACGGGGGGCCGCGCGTCGGCTCGGCGCGGAACCGGCGCGGGAAGGAGGCCGATGGGAGCTTGTTCCGCGATTTAAATCTCGTAAACGGTGATTTATCGTAAAAACTTTCCTTCTCTTTCGGCTTTGTTCGGCCGCCATAAGCAACTCAATATAACCACGGGAGAGAGCATCCTCGGAACCGGAGGTGTTGCAGACAGCCAGTTCAATTTCGCCGGTCTGCGATCTCCTCCGCCGGCCTACCGGCGCGCCGGTCTTTTTTCCCCCGGCTCCCACACCCCCGGTTCCCCTGCCTCTCGTCCCCTCCCCGCTCCTCGTCCACCCTTTGAAAAACTTTTCTACTTGACGTCTCCAAAACTTTCAAATCACTCCCCCGTTTCCCTGGAGCTTTTTAAAAATTCATCCCCTGGCTCGCGCCGCATCGGTAAAGGAGAGTCGCGCAATGGATCGAACTTCCTCTCCCGGAAACCCCGAGAAAGATGCCGAACGCTTAATTTGTAATTGAAATACCGAACGATCGCGGCCGCGTTTGCGCGCCGAGACCTCTTCTAGAAATGGATAAACTCGGTAGCGCGCCGCGGAGCTACTAATATTCCCGAGGAAAGTAAAAATGCGAGAAGAATCGGCTGGTTAGAGCGATGAAAGCCCGACCCATTTCCCGACTCCGCTGCCTCCGTTCGAGTATTATTGATTCGATTCATTATCGGGTTTTAATTGCGCCATAAGAGAGGGCACGCGGAAATTATAACCGCCGTTATTAACCCTCTCTTAGCAGTCGTTTATAATTTCGATTGGTCGAAGCGGCGCCGCGCCGCGCCGGTCCTCCCGATATTAACACCTCGCTACCACCCATTCGCTTCTCTTTACGAGCTCTCGTAGAAATTCATCGATACCGCGACACTCGAAACGAACAATATTCTCGCCCGCTCTCTCTTTTTTTTTTGTATTTTTTAACTCCGCTCGAGCCTCGCTCGCTTGTACGCCGCGTGAACGAATAACGCAGCCGACCGTGCGCGCTTCGGCGTCGATCCGCTGGTACGGAACTGGCGGTCAATTATCTTCGATATCTCCTTCGATCGGCGAACGGTCGACGGCCGTGCGTAGGAATTTCGTGCGCGGGGATCCGTCCGCGGTGAATTTTATTCCGCGTTGGGGAACGCTTTACGCTTCCGCGCGAACGTTTCCCATTTGGAAAACTGCGGCTCGGGCGGTAACGTAACCGAGTAATATTTGATGGTACATTAGCCTGTGCGCGAGATGCCTACGAGCGCCGCGAGGAAATAAAATACCGGGATAATTGCTGGAAAAAATACGAGAGAAATCCGCGTATATCCGGGTTTATATAGGCACGCGCTGCACTTTATTTACATAATCTGTTTACGATGTAAAGCGGCCAGAGCGTAGTTCCGTTCGAATCGGGCGATGAAGCACGTGCGAGCCGGCGTTACGCCGTCGTTACGCCTCTACTTTATCGAATCGCCGCGTAAGCGCGCGTGCCACGAAGATGTTTAAAGCGTTTTCAATGCCTCGCGTTACGCCTCCGCCGACGGACGAACGACGCACGCGATCGGGCAATTCTAGAACGCGCGAGCCGCGCCGCCGGTCCATGCGCGGCTGATCGACCGCGCCGGGAAACTAGATTCAGACTTCAGTCGGACGGTTACGAATCTGGGCCGAAACCATCGTTGAAACGAATTAATGCGTCGCCTCGGCTCGTAAACCAACTCGGGAACGGTCGACCGAGTTCAACGCGAAGCTCCCCCGTGTTTCATTTCAGAATTTCATACCGATAGTCGACGTTAAGAGCCGGTGCGTCGTTCACAATACGCCGCGGTGCGGTAAACGGATCGGTATACCGGGAACAGAAGCGAGAGAGACTTTATCTTCTGTAGACGACGCCGCTTATCCTTTTCGTCGCGCTCGTTGCGGCGGTCAATCGCGCCGCGGTACAATCGTTTATTGAAAGCTCCGGGTCTCTCTTTAATTTCGTTCGAATCAAGTTGGCCCAGTTTCGTGCGATGGAACTTGGAAACTGATCGAGCGTCGCCTCCAGCCGGGACGCGGACCGTTGCAATTATAGAGGAGCCTGGGAAAGCGGGAGGAGAGATAGGAGATAAAAGCGAACGGGGGGTGGCGGCAGGTTTTCTCCATATTTCCGGTGGCTCGTTACCGCGTCGACGTTCTCAATAAAATTCGCCGTTTCGTCTAATCCCCGTTCGCCGTGCGTCAACCGATTCGCACCGGGCCTGTTGTATACGCTGGTATTCGAAACACGTTAGATTACAAACAACGGGATAAAGCCGAGCGGAGAGAGAGAGAGATAGAGAGAACGGAGGGCGATCGGCGTCGATAGGCGGCAGATGGGCGAAGAGTCAAGGCCCGGGCTTAAACGGGGAATCGATCGCGCGTCTATCTCGCCGATATCCCGATGCCGGATTCCGGTGTCCTTTGCCGTCGGCTTAATGGCGCCTGAACCGGAGTTTAATCGCGGATTAAGCGCGATCGACTGGCATCGCGATGCGATTAGAAAAAGTCAGCCGGCCGTCGGCCACCTGGCCGTCTTCCTCCGGCCGGTCGCGTCATTTCTAGTTACGACGGATCTCCCCCGATCCGATGTATCAGCTTCGAGAGGGTCCCAATTAATCCGTAAGAAAAGAACATCGGCCGAACGATGGCCGGGCGGCATTCAATCCCGTCGCGGCGGTCGTTTGCGACGGCTTTGTTCGCGACGGTGAATAGTTTTCGGGTAGTGTCGAAGATAGCCTCGTTTCGACCGAAGGGGGGAGGGGAGGAGGGGAAGTATACGGCCGCGTCGCGGAAAGATAAAAATTACCGTCCAATGAAAGAGCGACGACAGTTGGTAGGATTCCATTCTTTCCTTCGACGAATAATAATCTCCGGCGGTGATCTCGTTCTCTTTTCTCGAACTGCGCGGGAGTCGGGAGGACTATGACTCCTCGACGACTCGCGACAAAATTAATACGCCTCGTTCGTGAAAGGCATCTCCGGTGTGGCTTCTTTGAGGACAAGTTTCAAAAGGACTCGAATTCCGCAAAGACGTTCGACACAATGGCCGGAGAATTTGCCGGGCTCTGTTTCGGCTTTATTATCAAACTCCCCGTCGGCCCCCGACCCCCGCGCGCGCGCCGCTCAATCCCGTACCGATGAAAAATATTTATTCCGACCTCTTTGATCAACGGGTCGGACGGATTGACGCGCGGGAACGGATCGGATCGATCGCGTCGCCGAGCGGCCGCGTCGAAATTGCACGGAAAAATAATCGATGAGCGAGTATCGCCGCGCGAGTAGCTTCGCGGAAAGTTTCGCGTAGACGTTCGGCCGCGAGACGCGGGGGGACGAAAGGGGGGCGGGGGCGACTCGTTAGAAAACCGGGCTGAGGATAAATCACCTATTTTATGCGCGAGAACCTAGTTTTAGCAGGCCATGAATATACAGCGGAAGTTTCGGTAATCGATGAACGCACTCGTAACTCTTCGCCTTTAACGTAATGCCTGAAATTTATTAAAACGCTGGCAAATTTTACGAGCGTGTAAAACAGCGGGGCTAGGTACTCTTTTCGCGAGCCGTCCATCACAATTTCACGCGGATACGATTCCAATTTATCGGATGTATACCGAACGGCTAAATCTTTCGCAGACTTCGTTTCCGGGTTTCGTACCTCGCCCTTTTCCCCCCCGAGCCGCAATTTTATCGGGCAAGAATTACGCCGATCCGTCGGGAAGTCTCTCGGTCTCGGCGAGACGCGGGAACGCGGGTGTAAAAACGGAACGTGCGTTTCGGGAGGCGCGTGTTAAACGCACGTGTATCGAATTAAATAGGAATCGGTGCGTCGCGAGTAGCTGCGGCGGCCGTCCCGTGCCAAACTACTCATAAAATTCGTTTATCGATTTCGCGCGTTCGCGTTCGCGGGGAAAATTCGATTTTCTCGAAACCGAGACGAACCCGAGCGAAACTGGCTTTCTCGACGTCCCCACCTCGCCCACTTACCTTATTTTTCCACGAGAGCTTTCCACGGCTTTGAGACGTCGCCTCGGCGAAATCATTTTTCCATCCAATTTTCGAATCTAAACGTATCTACCTCTCCTTTGACTGCGACGGTGTACAGCGGTATAACAGGTAGCCTCGGAAATAGTATCCGCGAGCGCAATCG
>SMSR01014157.1:30231-58816 GCA_019453355.1 Ceratina japonica
CCGATTCCCGCTCCCGTTCGCCGCACGCGCCGGCGACTTCGTTAGTATTTCGCCGGCTCGAAGAGAAATTATTCCACCCCGTTTGCTTGAAATCTGCCGGCCGCGCGAGCGCGGCCCGTAACCGAGACCGGGCGCATAAATAACGGACGTAAAATTCGGACGAGTTTCGCAGTACAGAAATTTAAGGGTGTAACGCCACGTCCGTATAATTTGAGGTCTCGTGCTGCCATTTAAGTCGCACGTGCCCTTAGTCCGCGGCGAACGCGAACATTATTGCCGGTGCCGGAGCTTAAAGCTCGCGTGCCTTGTAATCTTGAGCGGCGGCAACTACGTACAGTATATAATGCGACCCGCCTCGATTGCCGTCGCGTCTCCCCGTCCGCTCCGCGCGCAAGCTCTGATCCCGCGGATTTATACGCGTCTCGCATTTTCAAATCGTAAGAATAACTCCGCGGAGATCAGATCGAAACCCAATTACATATTGATTCCCGTCGATACTCCTTCACCCGTGAACTTTCCCTTCGGAACGCCGGCGTAGCCATGGCAACGTGGCATCGGTAAGAGCGGTTCTGGCAATTTTCAACGCAACGACTGAAAGACTAGGACTAGGCGGGCTCGAGTTCGTTGGAAAAACAGCTGGCTCCTCGGTTTTGATACCGATCACTCGAGACTCGCGATGGCTGACGTAATCGATTCGTCGTCCCTGGTCCCGGTCCCGATAAGACGCACATCTCTGCTTTGAACGATCGTTTCTGTTTTCTCGTACGCTCTCGTGAAAGGAGCGGCGCGCGGCGGCGGCCGATCCCTGTCTCATCGTGACTGGCGGTCGTTTTCGGGTCCTGCCCCTTCGGAATTCCGCTTTGCACACATAGCACGTCCGCTCCGGCGTACCCACACCACCCGTTTCTTGGTCACTTTATACATTTTTCCTATCGCATTCGCGTTTCACGTGTCCGTGCCAGCGCGGCGACCGAATCTCGCGTCCCGCTTTAAATCTGGCTCTCGGGTGATGTATCGTTCAGCCGACCGGGGACCGCTTGTTTGCCGGCTCCGTCCCGGCGGCAGCTTCGAAGGAAAAGGAAGGAACGGAGGGCCTATGGGAGGAAGACGACGCCGCGCGAGGAAATATCGCGCACGAAATTGTATCGCGAAAATAAACGAAACAACTCGAAACGACGAGCGATGCCCATCTGTCTTCGTTACGAACGATTACGTTTCGATTCAGGTGTTCCGCGATCGTGGAATCATCGCGGGCCCGGGATCGTTTCCCCGGCTACGAAACGCCTCGTCCGCTCGCGCCGGCGTTCTTTTTCTTTTAAACATCTTCGCGAATGCAGTTCGCATCGGTAATTCAGCATCGAACTGGTATTCTGCTCCGGAACACTGCCTCCTCCTCGCCTCTCGAGAATCTCTCCGCGCGCGCGTTCCTTTTCAATCTTAAATCCGGAATTCCAATACGCGCGCCGGACCCGTGAGCGTCCCGTATCACCCTCGCGATCGTTTCCGTTTACAGCGACGAACGCGAGGAGCGGCCATTGAAAACCGTTTTCCGATTACACAGCCCCCCCAACGCGACGTTTTCTTGTTACGGTACATGACAGTTTCTCATTATAGATTACGCTTCACCCGTAGCCGTCGTCGAGCACCCATTCTCGCGAAAGACGTCACCGGCTCTCTTTTCCCTCTCGCTTCTCCCGGGTTTCGCACCCACTTACTTACATACCTACTTAAAGAGATAAGGAGACGAAAAGAGAAAAAGAGCACCGAGAGGAGGCAAGAATCCGGAGGCATTCNGTCACCACTTCTCCACAGCGTAACGACCTTTCTATTCCCCTGCCCAGCGCCGCCGCTTCCTCTTCTTCCGTCTCCGTCGCCGGGTATCTCTCCACCCTCGTTCAACCCTCTTGACTCTCGCCTTCTTTCGCCCGTGCCCGCGCCACGCTTCTCCGCCCTCCTCTTCTCTCTCTCCTTCCACGTTCTGAAGATCGACTCGAGTGGCTCGACGTTTTGCGTGTCCCGGCAATTATCCCTTGCACTCGTTAATCTCTCCCACCTGCCCCCCCGCCTCCCCCCGTCTCCTTTCCCGGGCTCGAGCCACGCTACTCCGGACTCCGGATTCCGGACGTAAATGCACGCGCGTTCCGTCAACCTCGTTGTCTCACGTGAGAGCACTCCCGGTATATACTTTTGCCTCGTAGTCTTCTCCGTCCCCCTTTTGTCCCGAGTCCCGGTCCCGCGTGTCTGTTGAACGCACCGCTGCAGCCTCGTCGCCCCGGCTCGAATATTTTACAAGCTCCGCTCCGCGCGAGAGCGGCCGTGGTTCTCGCCCCCGCGCCGTCGATGAAACCAGATTGCGCCCCGAAAATGGCCCGATTCCCGCTCCCGTTCGCCGCACGCGCCGGCGACTTCGTTAGTATTTCGCCGGCTCGAAGAGAAATTATTCCACCCCGTTTGCTTGAAATCTGCCGGCCGCGCGAGCGCGGCCCGTAACCGAGACCGGGCGCATAAATAACGGACGTAAAATTCGGACGAGTTTCGCAGTACAGAAATTTAAGGGTGTAACGCCACGTCCGTATAATTTGAGGTCTCGTGCTGCCATTTAAGTCGCACGTGCCCTTAGTCCGCGGCGAACGCGAACATTATTGCCGGTGCCGGAGCTTAAAGCTCGCGTGCCTTGTAATCTTGAGCGGCGGCAACTACGTACAGTATATAATGCGACCCGCCTCGATTGCCGTCGCGTCTCCCCGTCCGCTCCGCGCGCAAGCTCTGATCCCGCGGATTTATACGCGTCTCGCATTTTCAAATCGTAAGAATAACTCCGCGGAGATCAGATCGAAACCCAATTACATATTGATTCCCGTCGATACTCCTTCACCCGTGAACTTTCCCTTCGGAACGCCGGCGTAGCCATGGCAACGTGGCATCGGTAAGAGCGGTTCTGGCAATTTTCAACGCAACGACTGAAAGACTAGGACTAGGCGGGCTCGAGTTCGTTGGAAAAACAGCTGGCTCCTCGGTTTTGATACCGATCACTCGAGACTCGCGATGGCTGACGTAATCGATTCGGCGTCCCTGGTCCCGGTCCCGATAAGACGCACATCTCTGCTTTGAACGATCGTTTCTGTTTTCTCGTACGCTCTCGTGAAAGGAGCGGCGCGCGGCGGCGGCCGATCCCTGTCTCATCGTGACTGGCGGTCGTTTTCGGGTCCTGCCCCTTCGGAATTCCGCTTTGCACACATAGCACGTCCGCTCCGGCGTACCCACACCACCCGTTTCTTGGTCACTTTATACATTTTTCCTATCGCATTCGCGTTTCACGTGTCCGTGCCAGCGCGGCGACCGAATCTCGCGTCCCGCTTTAAATCTGGCTCTCGGGTGATGTATCGTTCAGCCGACCGGGGACCGCTTGTTTGCCGGCTCCGTCCCGGCGGCAGCTTCGAAGGAAAAGGAAGGAACGGAGGGCCTATGGGAGGAAGACGACGCCGCGCGAGGAAATATCGCGCACGAAATTGTATCGCGAAAATAAACGAAACAACTCGAAACGACGAGCGATGCCCATCTGTCTTCGTTACGAACGATTACGTTTCGATTCAGGTGTTCCGCGATCGTGGAATCATCGCGGGCCCGGGATCGTTTCCCCGGCTACGAAACGCCTCGTCCGCTCGCGCCGGCGTTCTTTTTCTTTTAAACATCTTCGCGAATGCAGTTCGCATCGGTAATTCAGCATCGAACTGGTATTCTGCTCCGGAACACTGCCTCCTCCTCGCCTCTCGAGAATCTCTCCGCGCGCGCGTTCCTTTTCAATCTTAAATCCGGAATTCCAATACGCGCGCCGGACCCGTGAGCGTCCCGTATCACCCTCGCGATCGTTTCCGTTTACAGCGACGAACGCGAGGAGCGGCCATTGAAAACCGTTTTCCGATTACACAGCCCCCCCAACGCGACGTTTTCTTGTTACGGTACATGACAGTTTCTCATTATAGATTACGCTTCACCCGTAGCCGTCGTCGAGCACCCATTCTCGCGAAAGACGTCACCGGCTCTCTTTTCCCTCTCGCTTCTCCCGGGTTTCGCACCCACTTACTTACATACCTACTTAAAGAGATAACGAGACGAAAAGAGAAAAAGAGCACCGAGAGGAGGCAAGAATCCGGAGGCATTCTTCGGCCGAGTGCTTAATGATAAATTAACAGGTTTAATCAGGAAACTTGGCAGCTCTCTCGAGTAGCCCTCCGTATTTTCGCGTCGCCCGACGCCGGCCTTCGCTCCCCGCAATATTATCACCGCCGGTACAGCGTAAACGCGACCTATAGCCGACCGCATCGTTCATCGCCACCTTATTGGCTAAACTTGCTAACTAATTTTATTAAAACCTGTGTCCGCGCTCCCCCGCCGCCCCGGCTCGCGGTGAAAGTCGATGGACGAGTTCGTCCGTAAATTTTCACCGGAATGGCTGAAAGCGGGGTCAACGTTCCGCCCCTCTCCTTTGAAATTAACGCCGCGAATCGTTTGTTTCGGCCGGATAGGAAGGAAGAACGGAGTTCGACGCGTCACACGCGCGGCGATAATACTTGCCGGCGCGCGGAGCGTCGACGTAACAGAAACAACCATTAGCGGACTCGATTCGACGCCGACCGCCACTTTTATTGAAATCATAATTTATGGAGAAAACGCATCTGCGTAATAAAGAGCGGGTCATTAATTTTTCTGCCACGGCGACGCGACGGTTAGTGGAACGGGAGTAATATTTTCGCGCGCGTTTTACCTCCGGTCGCGTCTACCTATTTACCGTCGCCGACGCCGCCGACGCCGCTTAATGTTCCCTTGTAAAGAGAAACGTTCGAAACACGTTGCCGGGTTCGGGCCGAACTTTTTTCCATTTCGTTACGCGCGCGCCGATCGAAAGACGCGCAAAGCTTCCCGTGTTTCTGTTCCGATCGCGGGAACTCTTTGATCTCGTAATGCAGTCTCATCGATTTCGACAACGTTCGGACGGGTTTGCGTGGCCGCGTAATCGATTCTGAAGCGATACATCGGTTTCGCGATGATATTCGGATTTTGATTCGACGGAGGCAGACGCGTTTTTGATGAAAAAAAGCGCGGGCCGGAAACGCGTATAAACGGTATCCCGTCTGCAGCGGAAAGTTGACACGAGCCGAGTCCGATATCGTAGAATGAAGCGCAACCCGATATTGACTTACCGTTAATAAAATGGCAATATTAAATTATCGGGAACACAATATTACGACGATATTGGGTAAATGTTTAATATGCAGATACCACCGGGGGGTAATCGATACGGAACAAATAAAAATGTAATTTCGCGCAGTGCCGCGTCGTTTTCCCTACCTGGCTGGGCTGGCTCCGCTCCGGTGCACCGCAGCGTGTCCGGTTTTATGCGCGTCCAACGTTAATCAATGCGTTCCTGTTCGCCCGAGATTTATTATTGTAAGTTATGAAAACGCGTCGCCTGAACGTTCCGCGTTACCCCTTTTTTCCCTCCCCGCCTTTTCCTGTTTCCCTCTCGCTTCGCCCGACGAGAGCCGCGCGCGTACATAAATCACGCGCGGCTACGCTACATCCGTCGGCGATACTCGCGGGGGCGCGGATTCGGAAGAAGGGTTAACGCGAGACGCTTCCGTTGACCCAGAGGCTCGCCTAGGAGCGATGAAAGTCCCGACGAATTTCATCAAACTCTCGTCCATCGGAAGAGAGAGAGAGCCGTCCGGTTATTTTCCCTCGTCTCTCGCGTCGATGATAGATATTCGCGTGCGAATCGAGGGCGACAATAGTGGACCGATCGTCGAACAAAGTTTCTTTTCAATTTCAATTTCTTTATTAAACGGACATGAGTCCATTATGACACTAGTATAACAAAAAAAAAAAATGTTTAGAAAGACTAATAATAAAATATATAGGCCCGAAAAACAGGAAAATAAGGAGACATATAAAATTAACATAAATAAAATGAATTAAATTCAACTATCATAGACACTACGGGGACAACGGTGCCAAAGCCAGTGCATTCCGTAATTTTCTCCTGATAATTGGTAGACTATCATGGAAGATATCAATGACGTGACCAAACTGGTTGACCTTCTGTTTGAGTTCTGCATGACCTTGTGATCGGATTCAGTTCGCCATATCTCGAGGACGATCTCGGGATAAAACGAGTAACGATAAAGTTCGAAGTTCGGTAAGTCGCATCGCTCCATCTCGGCATCATTTTTTTCGTAGTAAACGACGACGATTCAGACGTAATCCACTGCTAATATGTAAAACGGGATATTCTGCCGCGTTGGTCTTTTTGCCAGATTTTCTCACGGACGGCGAGAGACCGCGAGCGGACATCGGCGGCGCGGCGCGGTGCCGTGTCCAGCGGGCTGCTAATGAACTCCATTGAAATGAATCGTCGAACCGATAATAATTAGCGTTCTATCCGAAGTCCTCCGGACTGGCCGGTCTTTCAACGGGCGGCCGGCCGGCCGGCCCGGTCTTTCTCCCGCGTACGCGAACATGGCGGATCATAATTACAAAGCGGCGAATAGTCGGCGAGGAAACATAGGTGGTCGGTTTTCGGAAAAGGGTAGCGAGGAGGAGGCCTTCGCTCCCGACCGGCTTTGCCAGTGACAGGTAGATGAAAAGCCTCGTTAAAACGTCTGCGATTTCCGGACGGAGGAACGCGCGCGCGGGAACTGGTTCGGGTTCCTCGCGGCGGCGGCGGAGGGGTTAGGGGAGGGGGAGGACGCGCGGCGACGGTAGTTACGTCAGGGGAGTTGAAGCCGCCCGCGCGCTCCAGGTCTAAGCATCGGGACTAACAATAAGTTACCGGCCTCGTAGACGAGCTTGATGCACGAACTAATTAAACAGAAATTTAATACGGAGGATTAATCCGACCGATATTCCGTCTCGCTGCAAATGGGATCTCCTCGTAACGGGTACCGACGAAGTCCCGCCGTTACTCCCGTTTCGGGAGACGTCAGCCACACGTTCGACGTAAGAGATTCCCCGAATCGCGGCGGAGAAGAAATTAGCGCTCGCGATATCGGGGCGACTGCGTTTCGCAAACGTCGATCTTTTTTTTTTTATTACGGCTTACCCAAGTCTCACATACTAGGACTTATACAGCCAAACAAAGTGTGCATTCTTACAAGAGTGTATAACAACATACATAATATCGCAAACAAAACATGTCTTATACAAATAGGTTGCACCTTTCAAAAAAGGCACAGACAATTTCACAAGCCTTAACATTTGGTTCAGCAATAAGACTCTCAAGATTTAGCGGAAGAAACAATTTAATTCCTTCCAAACTTCTTATTAATTTCATCCTTTCTTCATCATAATTTTTACATTGCCAAAGAACGTGATTCAGATCCTCATCCTGCTCACCACATACGCACCTGGCGTTATTAACAATTTTCATTCTGGCAAGTGACGCTGCAAGATTATAATGATTTGTTCTGCACCTGTTTGTAGTTACAATACTTCGGCGACTGAAATTTACACCCGAATACCAAGGCTTGCAATCGTCCTAATAATACCTTTCGAAATACAATCTTTGTTTGATCAAAAATTGAAACTTTAATAAATTAGACTAGGAAAAATTAAAGAGATTAATGATAACCGATAATATTTAAATCATATTGAAACTGAACAAAAGTCGTTAAAACTATCTTTAATTCAAATACAAAATAAAGAATAAAACTAAGCGAAAGGTCAAATTAACACCAAACAAAATTACTCAAAATTAGAAATTAAACACAAAATATTTGATAAAACAAAAGAAATATTGGATTGATAAAGAAAGGATCGATTTATGCTGAATATCGAGTTTAACTACTTGATCTACTGCTCACTATTATAACAATTCACTCTCGACTGCGTGTTCTCGCTTTGACTGCTCAAACGGGTTTGACAGTTTTTGGATAACTCGTTATATTCAACAGTTTATCGATACCTTTCTTCAAATAGGTAAGCCAATAGGACTTGACGATCGCAATTCTCACGGTCATCGACCAACAGCTGATCAGCCATATAAACAGAGACATAGTTTGGTCCTAGATATGACGTCGATATTATGGCCAAGTCGAGCGCGAATTACGAACAATCTTCTTTTCGTCAAACTAACTTCCCTTGCGTAATCCATAGTACGCACCTTCGCTTGGCAAACGTCGATCTGTTTATCTCAATTTTAAAAGCGCGGTGGACGGCGATCCGGCGCAAATGCAAACCGGGAGCCACTCGTCATTTATGTATGTCCCAGAAGTGCTAATTAGAGATCGAATGAAATTCGGTGTGCATTAATATAGCCGTGAAACGGTCCCGGGCAGAAATCCCGGTGTATTTAACATCAGGATCCATTACACGAATTACACGATCCTAACGACACGATGACGAGACGGAAAAATATGTGCCACGCACACGTCCGTCCGCCGCTATGCACCGGACCGGCGGCGGCGTCGGAGCTTTACGGCTTAATTACGAGCGCGTCACGTGGCTCGTTATACCAATTACGAATATTGCCGATATTTAAATAAACTCTGTTTTCCGGTTCGGTAAATAGCCGACGCACGAATTTTACCTCGTTTATACTTATGCCCTATGCTAACGAAGTTTGTTTGCTCCGACACGCGTCGCACCTCGACGGTCCTTAACAAACAGCGTCCGTTTCCCGCGGGGAAACGCGATCCCTAAAACGAACCGTGCTCAATTGTGTTTCCTATATAGTTATTCGTATCCGGGCGTTGTTTACCGTCGTCGAAGACGTATCGCGCGCTGCCATCTTCGATATTTTGTCCGCGCGAGACCCGGGTAAGAAACCCGATCCGTTCCAACTTCTCGCCGGATCTCTGTAGCTGCGACAGTCTAGCGGGTACGTAACCGTTCAAACTTCCAAATTCGCGGAGACAGTCGAGCGGCGTAATACGCAAATGGACGGTGATGGGCGTAAAACTTGTACAAAGTTTCGGTCGTCGGTTTTGCATCGGTTTCGCCCGGGAGCCACCGGGAACGGGTTACCTAAGTAACATTGACGCGGGAAAATTTCATCCGGCTCCGCGCGGAAAGCTCCCGCGCGCAGACGGAACGATCCGAACGTAATATCGTCCGACGCTTTTCGAGAAAAGTGTATAGGAATCGCGACGCGTTAGCGCCGGAACGAGAGAGGGACGCGGCGCGGAGCGAAAGAGGGGCACGCGGCGCGACGGGGGCAGAGAGACGCGCAAAGGGATTCGGTGAGCACGAATGGTTTATTACAAGCGCGGCCCGTGTTTCGCCGATGGTCGAAAGCGCAGCTTTGCGGAGAGAGAGAGAGGTGGAAGAGAAGAGAGGTCACTCGCAACCCTGGTGGCTCGCGCACACAAAGACAGGCTGCATAAACGATGACGGAGCGTAGACGGCAGCCAAAACCCGCGAGCGTTTTAATCTACCCCGGCCCAACGCTGCCGCCGCCGCGGCGGCGGTCCGCCCGGCAAAACTATTACTCGCTGACGGTTGGGTTGGAAGTCATTTCGAGATGGTACACGCTCGCTCGACTTCCTGTGCGCGGGTTCCGCCGCGAGAAACAATGGAAATTAGAACTTTATACTCCGGCCCCCGCCTCGAGATCTATAATACACGTTAACATATTATTCGGTGCTAATCGCCGCTATATCCTGCGAACCCGTTAATCTTCGTCTGGGAACGTCTCGACGGGTGCCGGCGATCGTATCCCCGCCAGGATATCTACTCCTCCGCCATCCATTTCCTTAATCGCGGGCTCCTCCTGCGAAACTTTTAACGCGTTTGCCTCGACGAAAGCTAAATATTGATTCCTTCCATCCAGCCCGGCGGCGTCGTTATGGATGAACTTCGCGCCGTCCGGGAGGTAACACCGCGGCGGAGGAAAAAAAAAAGAACTTGGCCGAAGATTCGAAACTCCCGACGAGATACGGAACGCGGGGGTATATCGATTGCCTCGGAATCGTTTCATTAACGCGCCGCCTTTTAGGCCAGCGTAACGCGCGTCGAACTTCCGTTCATCTTTTCCAACTGGATTTACTATTTTTCCTCGACGCCCCGATTAATGAGAATTTATACGCGGCGGGTATCTCGGCGTCGGATCTCCTCGGCCGAGCGGGCGGAGAGCGCGCCGGCTTCCAAAATATTCGACGATTTAAGCTACTTTCGAGGGGCAACATAGATTTCTGGAGTTACCGCCGGACTGATTTATAGTCGCCCGGAACGAAGAAGAGGCGAAAAGAGCTCGCGACCGGCCCGAGCCGGGAACGCGCGTATGATTTACCGCTTTATTTAAAGGCCACTAGCGGTTAACGAGGAGGTTGACATATCCACTTTTCCACCGCGAGAACAATTTAGTAGCAGCTTGCACGCCAAGCTCCGCCCTCGGCCTCGGTCTCGTCCATCCGCGCGGACGCAACCGCGAGTTATCATCCTTTGAGAACGGGTTGTACATCTTCCGAAACATTAATCTTACAGGAATCCGTGCACACGGGCGCGCGCCGCGCCGCCGCCACCGCGTGCATTGCACGACAGCGCGAAACAAAGCCCTGCGTATTTGTAAACGAGCAAAGCGGGGGCCGAGTTCGAGCTCGTTAATGCTTCAACGTCGGCCGCTTTGAGCCGGGCCAGAATTTTCAATTGCCGGCCACCTCCGCCGACGGGATCGAACTATTAGCGCGGAGTTAAAACAGAAAAAAGAACAAACAAGCGCCGGTGAAAATTCACCGAATTCGGAGAAAATATATTTGTTCCGCGCGGAAAATACGATTTGGAACGGGACGACGGCTCGAATAGATTGCAGGCTGCGAAACTATTTACCGATTCAAACGTACCATAAATCTTCCGCGCTAGTTGAGCGGAGATTTTAACTTAGACTTGGAGTAAGACGAGTTACTTGCCGTTGTAGGAATTGATCGGTTTATTTAAAAGGGTAGCACGATGAACCGTGAGCGCGCACAGCTACCAAATATATCCGTGTATTTACCGTGTTTCCGCACGCCAGCTCTTATCCCCTTTCTTCCTCGCGACGGCTGAACGAAAAGGGATCTCGGTCGTCGAGAGAACCCCATCCGTGAATCAAATATTTACGTCTCCGTCGGGTCGATGTTGCTAGAACGGACTAACAGTAGCAACACTGTACGCGAACCTCTGCCTAATTACTCGTTCCCCGTTTCCGGTCGTGAAACTTCCACGTTATTAAGGGAGAGGAAAAACGAAGAGCTCGCGCGAGATTTCGATCGCGCTCGCACATCGGGAATCCGTGGGCGAAGGGTGCGAGGCGGCAATATCGACCCGGGCTGGTAATATCGTAGTTCAGAAGGCAGCTCGTATCTTTCCTTAACGCGCGATTTTGCCAATGCACGGGCCGCCGGATAGCCAAACTTTGTAAGGAGCTTTTACGAGCTCGTGGATGCGCCGGGACCCGCGCCGGTAAAATATGTTGACGCAGCAGCGGTTGACGCGGCAGCGACGCCGTGAAACCGCGCGCGGATGAAAAGGGATCGGCGATAAAGACCGCGTTAACGTTCCCGGAAATCCCGTATCAACTATCGCCGGCTCGGGGGCGGCAGTCATTTCGCCGCCGGTGAGTAAACGGGAAAAAGGACGACACAAATTCTCCCGTTAATTTTCCGTTCGAGGAATCGCGCGTCCCGCTAGCATTCTACGTATCCCCTTGCGACGAGCGCGTGTGTCCAATCTCGTTTCATGGGATAATAAATAACTCGTTTCAGAGTCGCCTTCCGATTGTCCGATTCACCTCTGCTTTTACTACTGCCGTTAAAAAACCTTATCGGTCGCGACTGTAAGACCCGATTCGTCGTCGTGCGTTAGCGTGCGAGGACCACGCCTGAAGTTTCATTGAAACGCTTGCAGCGTCGAATCGTTATCGTGATTCCATCGATCTCTTCGGGACCGAAACATTCTCCTCGACTCAGCGAACTTTTACGCCCGTGTGAATAAAACGATCGGTCTTTATTATTTTAATTCGTCGCGGGGACAAACTTCGGGCTAATTCGTCTCGACTCATCGCTAACCGTTAGCGCGCGATAGGTGAAAATAAAGGAGGAGCTCCTGACGCGCGCCAGGCGGGGAGGAACCCTTTCAGCCGGTCCTCTTCGCTTCTTTCCGCCCTTTTTTTTTTCTTCTACGACCTCCTGCTTCCAGAGGGGGAAGCTTCTTTGAGTGACCGCGGCCGTGTGTAACTACATTTTTGTCCGGGGGAGAAACTCCCTTTCACGGTAAGGAATCCGCCGACAAAGGAGGAACGGAAAACGACGCACGACTCGGTAAATGTCACGCGAGCGTAATTTATTTACGAGCCGAAGAAGCAAACGGACGCGCGACCGCTCGCCCGATGCGACAAATCGATTTTCATCGCACAGTTTTCTCAGCGTTTTCTGACGTTCGACTTTAACGAAAACAAATAAGATACGTTCCCGCCTGGTTGACACCCGCGGGCGTAATAAACGCAGGTAATAAATGGTAATACGAATAAGCGATACGCTCGGCATATTTTCTATATCAATTTCTATATAAAGAGCTACGAACGGCAGGTGTAACGGGCGTTTTATTCCCGCTGTTAGTAGTCGCCTTTCACGCGACCCCGTAATAAAACCTTTTACGCCGTCCCCTGGCGTCGTCGCCCCTCGATGGATACCGGGAGAAGCGCGAGAACTGTCCTTTACTCGTTTTCGCCAATGTTTCACGATATGTCTCTGATCCGAGGCTCGCGTGACTCCGCTTCGTGAACATAATAAAAGCCCCCGCCGGTCCCCGTTCCGCCCCCGTGGTCCTTCCATTATCGCGGGGCTCCCTCTACGTCCAGCCAGTGCTGGGGTCTCTTTAAGGGCACGTAAAGGAACTCTCTCTCTCTCTCTCTCTCTGGCAATGGACGGTTCCCAAGATTGCTCGTTTCCACGGCGATCGTGGAAAAGCTCTTGCGGCGGTCCCAGGGCGTCTCGCGTCACGAGGACGCTGCCGTAACGAGTGGTACAACTCAATGTTTGCGCCGACAGGGGCTAATGGTGGCGTCGCCGACGAGACGCGCTCGAACTTGGCCCGTAACCGCGCTCGTCTCGAGATCAAGGTCCCTCTGTTTTCGCGAGTAATCTGTTTCGCTAATTGAAAACTTCCGAATCCCAGGACCGTGATACCTCCGTCCGTGATCCTTTGATTTTTGAAGGAAAGTCTCGAACGGCGACGTCTAAGTCGAGAGGGACTGCTATATAAATGTATAGTATATCCCCCTAAAAAATTAACCTTTTCACGAAACGGTAAAGAGATTGGCAAGTTTGAGATGTGTGGTCCCTATAATCTACTCAGTCCTTGAACTGAATAAAATAAAATAATTTCATTACCTCCTGGCATTATTTCATTTTATATATTGTTGTGAAATTGAGGACCACAAAGTAATGAAATCGTAGCAACAGTATAGTCAGTTTTTAGCGGTGGGAGGGGAAGCACACATTGTACACGATTCCCCTGAATGAATCTTCTTAATCGATAAATGAAATAAGTTTATGCTCGATGAAATCTGGAAAAACTTGAAAACCGTGTAAACTTGCAGCACAATAGAGCAGAAGTACCTAAATAGAGAATCCTATCTCTGGTGCAAAATGTACTTTTATTTTTGACATGTCTTGGTAAATAACTACTAAGGTAATTTATTGTATGTATAAACGTTCTTCGTTCATTTAATCATATATTTATTTATATTTTTACATTTTTACTTTCCTATTTCTTTATCTACTCATTTATTTATTTATCGTTTACAAAAATAATGTGGCCTATTAATATTTTAAGACATAAGTAAGTATTTATTGTTTGTTCCCTCATTAGTTTAATTAATATTTTATTTTAAAACGTACTTTAAAATTGTTTTCATTTTATAACGTCATAATTATATCAAAGTCTAGAAATTTTATAACGTCACAAATATATCAAAGTTTAGAAGAATCAATGGCAAATCAAGCATTGAAAACAAAGACACAGATTTATTATTAGTCTGTTTTTAAATTATTCCTAAATCCGTTAACTGTATGGTGTTTTATTCTATCGCAACGTACTCTTATTAATTAACACACCAGCTTTCGAATTCTATGTTCTTTTTATATTTTATTAATAATAGTAGTTGATAGAATGGTATCTGCACTTCTGCTTTATTGTGCTGCAAGTTTACTCGGATTTCAAGTTTTTCCAGATTTCATCGAGCATAAACTTATTTCATTTATCGTTTAAGAAGATTCATTNGCGTCGCCGACGAGACGCGCTCGAACTTGGCCCGTAACCGCGCTCGTCTCGAGATCAAGGTCCCTCTGTTTTCGCGAGTAATCTGTTTCGCTAATTGAAAACTTCCGAATCCCAGGACCGTGATACCTCCTCCGTGATCCTTTGATTTTTGAAGGGAAGTCTCGAACGGCGACGTCCAAGTCGAGAGGGACTGCTATATAAATATATAGTATATCCCCCTAAAAAATTAACCTTTTCATGAAACGGTAAAGAAATTGGCAAGTTTGAGATGTATGGTTCCTATAACCTACTCAGTCCTTAAACTGAATAAAATAAAATAATCTCATTACCTCCTGGCATTATTTTATTTTATGTATTGTTGTGAAATTGAGAACCACAAAGTAATGAAATCGTATCAACAGTATAGTCAAGTTTTTACGGGTGAAGGGAAGCACACATTGTACACGATTCCCCTGAATGAATCTTCTTAATCGATAAATGAAATAAGTTTATGCTCGATGAAATTTGGAAAAATTTGAAATCCGTGTAAACTTGCAGCACAATAGAGCAGAAGTACCTAAATAGAGAATCCTATTTCTGGTGCAAAATGTACTTTTATTTTTGACATGTCTTGGTGAATAATTACTAAGGTAATTTATTGTATTTATAAACGTTCGTCGTTCATTTAATCATATATTTATTTATTTTTTTACATTTTTACTTCGCTATTTCTTTATCTACTCATTTATTTATTTATCGTTTACTAAAATAATATGGCCTATTAATATTTTAAGACATAAGTAAATATTTAATGTTTGTTCCCTCATTAGTTTAATTAATATTTTATTTTAAAACGTACTTTAAAATTGTTTTCATTTTATTACGTCATAATTATATCAAAGTCTAGAAATTTTATAACGTCACAAATATATCAAAGTTTAGAAGAATCAAAGGCAAATCAAGCATTGAAAACAAAGACACAGATTTATTATTAATCTGTTTTAAAATTATTCCTAAATCTTTTAACTGTATGGTGTTTTATTCTATCGCAACGTACTCTTATTAATTAACACACCAGCTTTCGAATTCTATGGTCTTTTTATATTTTATTAATAATAGTAGTTGATAGAATGGTGCCTGCACTTTTGCTCTATTGTGCTGCAAGTTTACGCGGATTTCAAGTTTTTCCAGATTTCATCGAACATAAACTTATTTCATTTATCGATTAAGAAGATTCATTCAGGGGAATCGTGTACAATGTGTGCTTCCCCTTCCACCGATAAAAACTAGACTATACTGTTGCTACGATTTCATTACTTTGTGGTTCTCAATTTCACAACAATATATAAAACCACACATCTCAAACTTGCCAATCTCTTTACCGTTTCATGAAAAGGTTAATTTTTTAGGGGGATTTGTATATTATGCGTCAAAGGGAGAGAGGACTTAATTAAAGATCATAACGCGTGAAATTCAACCAAGACGCCGCCGTGCGAGACGGGATCGTTTAAAGAGAGTCGAAAGAGTTCCGTCGCAGATTCTTTTTTTCAATTGAACATCGGGAAACAAGAAATTGGGTGTCCCCGACGAGAAACCCTTCTTTTTCTCTCTCCCCGGTCGGAACGAGATCCTCCTTTGTGCCCGACGACCTCAACGAGCAATTTCCTAGGTTGAACAACTCGTTCGAGTGGAAATCCGGATTTCGGTGCGGAAACGGGGAATCCTTGCGGGAAAAGTCGATATCGACGATAGACGGATGGACACATACGGTGCGATTAATGAGACCTGCGTACGTCCCGCGTGCTAAAGAGACAAAGAGAAAGAGATATCCCGTTCATTTGATCAGCCGGCCATCCGTCGCAGATGGGAACGAAGGATCGCGTCGCTTTGATGAAGTGGCGGGCACGAAATACGTCGTCCTAAGGACGAATAAATTCGCCGTTTATACGCGCGCCGTGANGGTGCGGAAACGGGGAATCCTTGCGGGAAAAGTCGATATCGACGATAGACGGATGGACACATACGGTGCGATTAATGAGACCTGCGTACGTCCCGCGTGCTAAAGAGACAAAGAGAAAGAGATATCCCGTTCATTTGATCAGCCGGCCATCCGTCGCAGACGGGAACGAAGGATCGCGTCGCTTTGATGAAGTGGCGAGCACGAGATACGTCGTCCTAAGGACGAATAAATTCGCCGTTTATACGCGCGCCGTGACGGAGGACGAGTACTTGTTGTCACCGCTGCGGTATAACGAAAAAGTTCGAACGGAAATCCCCGCAACACGTGTGTCGTTTATTCCGCGCTGGACGTTGTTTCTGGTCCCGCGGTGGTACCAGACCTTCGTAATAACGTTACTCGCGACCGAAGGTACCGGAACGAGGCTCGTTATCGCGTCGTGTTGCTCGCCGCGATTATTGGCTCGCTGCCTCTTCCTCTTCTCTCCTCGTCAAGCGCGAAAAACCGTTTACACCCTCTATTTTTGCGTATTACGTTACGGAGCGGCGCGAACGGGAATAATTGCCTCGGGCGGACGTGTAAAGAAGCGGGAGAGGCTCGGGTGCAACGCGTGCGGAGTTTGAAGCGCAGGAACTCGAGACGTTGGGAAGCGAAAACGTGCGGAGATTGGAAAAGGTCCGCGGGAAAAGTTGGGCCGGGGGTAGCAGATTCCCCGGACGTCGGGAAAAGGACTCTCCAATTTCCTTGCATTCACGGGCGGACAGTTCGGAACACGGCGGCGGTCCGTCCAGGGTCGGTCGGTCGGTCGCGCGCGCACGCCGCCGCGGCCTCCCCTAACTTCCAATTTTCAATTCATCGTTCATCCCATCCANTAGCAGATTCCCCGGACGTCGGGAAAAGGACTCTCCAATTTCCTTGCATTCACGGGCGGACAGTTCGGAACACGGCGGCGGTCCGCCCAGGGTCGGTCGGTCGGTCGCGCGCGCACGCCGCCGCGGCCTCCCCTAACTTCCAATTTTCAATTCATCGTTCATCCCATCCACCGCCTCGCAACTACTTCCCCAGAAATATTTAACGCCCCGGCGCGAACGGTTTTCCAACGTGATTCGCCCTTGTTCGCGATTCCATTACGTCTAAATAATATTGCGCGCCCGCCGCCGCAACTATGTTTTCCGACGCGCGGCGAATATTTCGCGGCCGGCCGAGCTGCACACGGGATTTCGAAATCCGCGACAAATTACGTAAACCGAATAAATCCGGCGATGTATCCATTGCCGCGTCGTCACGCTACGCGCCGTTCGCTGGGATCATTTTTCACCCGTTTCCCACGTCTTCTCTTCGCCCTTCTACAGAAAAGATCAGCCCTCCCTCGTCGTAAACGTTCACACCGAGAAGGGGAGCGAACAAGTAGTACGAGTCAATAATAACCGAACCATATTCGTAATCGAGGTATTTATCATTTTATTATTTTTAATCAATCGTTATAACGAAGCCCTCCCGTTGCCCGGCAGAGAGGTGGAAGGGAAGGTGACGGGGGCAGCGTTCGTACCGTGAAATTTTCGATGCCAGCGCGGAGAAATAGAAGGTTAAAATAGCGGCGCGCGTTCGAAAATTCCGGAATGATCAACGTTCGCGTACGGCTATCGGCGTTCCATCTGGAAACGGGGAAACAATCGGAATACAGATACAGATACCGGCGAAATAGCCGGTGCTTATCGTCCCGATACAATACAGAGAGCGGCCAGGCATCGATTAAAAGTAACTGCGTTCCAGGCTATTCAACGTGAATTATCAACGCCAGTTAATTGATTCCTAATCACTAGGAATTCGCTGCGCCCCCGACTCATTTATTGAATCGCGCTCGCATTCCCGCCGCCATCTCTTTCCATCTCCGCGCCGTTTTCACGTTCCGGAAGGTACGCGGATAAATTAAATACTCCCGCTGTCCGTCCGCGGATAATCGAATTAAGCATCACGAACTAACGTGCTATTCTTCGAGCGCGATTGTTATACGAACAACAACAACAGCAGCATCAGCGTGAACTCCCGCGCCGCCCGAGGAAGATGAATGATATTCAGCCGCGCGATTAATTTTATAAACGAAGCGGCGAGAGTGTAGCCAACGATTTCGGTGGGTTTTTCCGGCCGTGTCGACGGCCGAATCGAATCCGCGCACGTTCCGGCTGGAACGCGTGAAAAGCGTCGACGTCGACGGGCATTCAGAAGCGCGGCGACGGCGACGTTCGCCCGCGGAGAACGGTTTTTCGATCAAATCGAGTTTTGTAGCCGTGTAAAGGACGGCGGGAGGAATAAGGTTGAACCGTCGATGCTCCCGGCCCCGAAAAAAGTTTCGATTCGAGGGTAAGCGGCGCCGAGACGCCTCGGCCTGATTCGGGGCGCGGCCCGCCGTTTCTGTAGCTTGATTAAAAATATCACCGAGGCCGGACGGTTCAAAGGAAAACAGCGGGCGGCGGTGTTTCCTTTCTTTGCCGCGCGGAATCGTAACGACCGAGAGCCCTTTTAATCACTGCCGCGGCGCGCGGCATTTCCCTTTGCGACACCGGCGTCGGAATTAATTAACGGAAATGAAAAATTCTTCCGTCCTCGCGCGCGCGTCGCCAATTACCCACTTTCGCTCGATATTTTTTTCGTCTCGGTGTTAATCGTCCGTCCCTGTCCGAGCGGCGTACAGTTTTCGTGCTTCGGATCCTCTCGTCCCCGCGTCGTCGTTCGACGGCGACGCGACGCGGATAAAATAAGATCGCAATTAAATCGTCGATCCGGTAAACCGCGCGCCAGTAAGGCAGAAACGAGGTTTCCTTCTCGAGATCCGCGTCATGTATTCTCCGGCCGCGTTTTTCGCGGTTCCGGGAAACAAAGACGACAAGGGAAAATATGGTAGCGACAGCGGCTCGTCGCCGTCGCGCGTCAGGGCTTTCACGAGCGTCGCCGCTTTACCGTCATTGTGGCCCGACCGTGTTCGTCATCGCCGCTGTTACCGTCCTCTCGCCGCGGTTGCCAAGATAAAAACTTTTGCGGGATTGGTCGACTTTGTTGTCGCGTCCACGAGATTCCCCGTCTCCGACGATCGATATTAAAACGGCACGCGTTCTCGCTCTCGCCCGCGTCGCTCCCGTTTAGATTTACCCGGACGAGATAAAAACCGAGCGGAACGGAGAAGACGCGAACCGACTGTCGTACAGAGCCGCGCGTAATTGGAGCGACTCGCAAAGTAGGCTCGTCCGCGGCTTCGCTCTCGTTCGAAATCCGATCGCACGCGCACGAAATCTTACGAACTCGATCTCAGGTGTTAGTCGTAATCCCGCGTGGACGTCGAAAATTCGATCGGAACCGGAGAGAGCGAGTCGAGAAGCGATTTGCGTGATTCGACGACGCGGAATATCGTCGATTGCCGTTCGGATTATGCGCACGTCGAGTACGTGGAAAATCGTCGGGGCTAATGAAATTCTACGGACCTATTGGCCGAATCGCCCGACCGGAATCAGGACCTGCCGAAACCTGTCGTAAGTCGCGTCACGCGCCTCGTACGCTGCGCGTTCTCCCAGATCGCTCGATAAACATATTTTTATCCGGCGGGGAAACGGTTACGGCTATAACATAGTTAGACGATAATCGCTTAAAAACACGATCCGACTTGTTTCCTCCGGTCGGATTTCGAAGCCACAACTCGATCCCTTCTGGTTTCTTCGATTACTCGTTTCTCCCTCCAATTACCATCATTTCCACTCGTCTCGTTTTTCCTCCATCCTCCTCCTTTTTTTGCCTCTCACAATCAGTTGAACGGGAGCCGGAGGTATTGTGTAACTTGGATCGACGCAGATCGAACGTCGCTTTGGCGTTCGGAAGTCAAGAGGAGCAATTACTATCGACTTCGATCCATTACGGCCGCCGCTGCCAGTCGCCTACCCGCCGCCCGGTTACCACTCTTCCGGCAGGAATTTACATTCGGAGGATCGTCTGTAATCTCGATCAATATTTACGAGACGCGCGCGCGCGCGCTGCCTCGCGATTCATTTTCCCCCGTCGAAATTCTTAATTCGCGTTTCGCGGCGGCGGTTCCATCCGGCGGCGTCTGAAAAGAGTCTCGTCGACGTTGTTGACGGACCGAGTAAAGCAATCTCCGGGATCGTTACTCGAAACCGGCTTGGGACCGTGGAGAACGCTTCCAGCACAGCCGAGCGGAGAATATCCGTACGGTACATTCGAAGGAACGCACTTTCCTCCAACGAAATTACATATTTCGTCGAAGGAAAGCCGGAGGAGAAGGAGGAGGAGGAGGAGGAGGAAATGCAGCCGCACCAATGTCCGCGCGCTCCTATGAATGAAAAAGCTCTCTCTCGGTCGTCAGTGGGACGCCGCGTTCCCGCTTCGTGGACCTCCTTTTCTTCCGCCGGCTCCCTTTTCTCTTTCCGAACCCCTACGCTCCCCTATTTTTTGTCCCTGTTCCGCCTTTCTCTCGCGTCCACCGATTCTTACGGACGACGGGCTTTAAAAACGACTCTCTTAAACCCTCCAGAATTACACCGGTCCTCTCCCTCCACCGTCCGGCTTCCGTCTCCTTTCCTCCCGACGCGGCGGCGTCCGCCTTACTTTTTCCCGAAGTAAACAGACCTCGAGTAGAGCTCGCTGATGCTACGTAATTATCGCTACGTGGGCAGAGAGGGCTTATCAGGTTAGTCGGCGTTCGCCTAGTCGAGCAAAGAAGTAAAAGTCCTCCGAGAGATTTCCAACGACGAATGGCGCTCTCCGTCCTCGGGAAAGTCCTCCGAAACCATCGCCGACGCAGATCGAAACGTTGATCGCGGCTTTATACCCCGGGGGATATTTCTTCCCGGGACCCGCGCGCCTCTGGAACGTCCCTTTTAAATCGTCGGACAAAAAAGGGAAACGGCTCGTTAACGAAAGTTCGCGAACTTGTTGCGTGCCGCGTGCGATTACGGTTCCACGAGCTTTCCATCGAGTGGGGCGGCAGTGGAAAAAATGGAGGCACGAACGGGGTTGGAGGTCGAGACGGAAATGCACACGTATCGGTTTTGCCCGGAATCGGCGGCGGGGCGATACCGTGACGTAACCGCGGCGGCGGCGTAGGCGTCGTCACGCGTTCGAAGCGCGTCGGGGGGTTATTTCGAATTAAATGAAAGCCGTAATGCCGTAACGCGCTCGCGGAACTTATGAATAATTCATTTATCGAGCGCCGCGACCGGTCCGGGCGCATACCTTCGCCTTCCTACCCGCGAGAAGTATTGCCGGAAGCGCGATAGGTAGTAGGAGGAGGAGGAGGCGGAGAAAAAACGAACGCCGGAGAACGAGCGGCCGCGGCGAGAGGCGGAACGCGCGTAGGCGCGCGGGCGATAGTCCGGGATACGATAAATTCGTAGATGACCGCGCGAAAGGGCCCGACCTGCGGCGGCGATATTATTAGTTTACGGGAACAGTGACTAAACTATAGACGGCCACTAAAATAGGTACGGGGACGGGTATAGTTGGTTAGGCAAAAGCGGCGGGAGGCGACAGGGGTTTTCGGGACGGTGGTTAGGACGCTAGCTGAAGCAGCCAGTACCCCGGTTGTTTATGCCTCATTAGCCGCAGTAGTTACGTNCGTACCCCGGTTGTTTATGCCTCATTAGCCGCAGTAGTTACGTCAGTACCCTTAACTTAACTACCCTACGAATTGAACGTCGCGCGCCGTGCCCCGTTCGCTCTCTCCAACGTAACTACCGTGATAATCTCGCGCTCGCTCTCTCTCTCTCGTCCCTTTTCCTCGTCCCGATCCGTACCGTTCTGCCATTGGCCGAATTTCTGCCGCGTCCACGAACTGAGACTCGTTATTCGATATTCCGATTGCCGGATTCATCGTTTCGCGGCTCGCGATCGGTACACCCGTTCCGTTTATTTATACACGCGGGGAACGTTTGCTGGCTCGTGCCCGGAAACTACCGGGCCAGTNTCAGTACCCTTAACTACCCTACGAATTGAACGTCGCGCGCCGTGCCCCGTTCGCTCTCTCCAACGTAACTACCGTGATAATCTCGCGCTCGCTCTCTCTCTCTCGTCCCTTTTCCTCGTCCCGATCCGTACCGTTCTGCCATTGGCCGAATTTCTGCCGCGTCCACGAACTGAGACTCGTTATTCGATATTCCGATTGCCGGATTCATCGTTTCGCGGCTCGCGATCGGTACACCCGTTCCGTTTATTTATACACGCGGGGAACGTTTGCTGGCTCGTGCCCGGAAACTACCGGGCCAGTAAAAGTGTAAAACGGCGAGAGGACGGAGGCGGAGAGAGAGAGGAGGCGTCCGTCGAAAATATTTAGTCGCCGGGAAGCGGGCTCGGTCTGTCCGAGGCTTTATTCCGAGTTCCCGATCAGTAATTCAATTAGGACGCGGTAACGATCGTCTCGTCGGAACCCGGTCACGGATCGCGTCGTTAGCGTTGTTCAAGAATCGTAGCTCGTTACCAATGGAGCTCGAAATCTGCTTTCCTCGGGGACGTCGAGCAGCGGGCTCTTATCCGAATTTCTGCATCCAATAACAATAAACGACCGGACCGTCGACCGAGAGTAATAAAGGAGCGGTCGCATCGAGGAGAAAGGACGCCCGGAGTACGTGTAACGAACGCGTAATGGGACCGAGCGGCGCGGAAATCGTTGTCGCGTTTCCGGCAAGATCGCGTCCGTACAAACAGAAGTGGCTGTTAACCGGAAACGCCGCTCGTCGCAGTTAGCCGTTCCCATTCCCGGCTCTGCGGTGCCCAGAGACGGATACTTTTCGGGGACGCCGGCCAGGAATCCGGGTCGCCGCCGTCGCCGGCGCGGCGTCGACGTTATTGCGACGCGCGTACAGGTGTACAGAGGTTTCGGGTTTCGTGTCCCGCGCAAGATCACAGGGTTCGACGTCCGGCCCGGTGCACGGCGAGACGACGACGACGCCCGACGCCTCCTGCTCAAAAAATCAGGACGCTAATAAAAACCAGATACCGATGGCTCTTGGAATAGTCGTTCCGGCTTGAATATTTAAACGAATCGCTCGAAATTCCGTAGATACGGACGGACGTCGACTGGGCGAGAGGTTCGGTAAATAGAAACTCGGTCGGGGAGATCGTATAGATCGGTATCGTCGCGGGGGGCGCGGGAGATGGCGACAGGTATCGATTTCTGAATTACGAGTCTTTGAAAAGAGTCGCGAACGTCGATCCCGGGCGAGGCCGCCGCGGCCATCGTGTTTGCTCTTCTCGCCAATTTTTCTCTCTTCACTCTCTTCCCTTCTTTGTTCACCTTTTTTTCGCCCCGTTCCCCGCTCCCGCGTTTCGGCCGCTCTTTCGCTTTCGAACGTTGTTTACCGGGGGAAACCCACGGCAAAGCTTTCGCGCCGGAGCAAAGGCCGTTTTACGCCTGTTTCGTAGTAATGGAGTTTTAGCTTAACGCCCGGCGAAGTTCGTTGAAAAGCTGCCGCGGATATGTTAAACGGCGACGCGAGTGTCCGATCAAAGTTCGTAGACGGCGAGGCCGATATCGCGCGGCCCGCCCGAAGGGGGGCTACTCGATTTTTTTTTTTTTCATCCCCGACGGCTACCGAAATTTGTCGGACGCACGAACACCCCGGGGGACTCTCGAACAACGAAAGCCGGCGGAACGGCTTAACCCACAAATGGCTGTTCGTTATCGGTCTCTCTCCGTAAGTCGAGAGGCGCGAAAATAAAACTGCGAACGGGCGCGTGTACCTCTTTTTAATCGACGCGTTCACGCGAAACGGTACTTCGCGGCATATATCTACCCCTGTTTAACGGCTCGGATTTTTCAAGTTAACCGGCGCGGCATGCTCTTAGGCTAAATTACTTCGCACCTATTCGCCGTCGAATAGTTTCCACCCGATTGCGATACCGGCTAGACTACGCCGCGTTGTAACACGCCGCGGCGGCGGCGGCGAGCGATCGATCGATCGCGTTATTTCGGAATTAAAACGACGATGGCAAAGCCTCGAATACGGTTGACGTTACTTAACGACGTCGATATGAATTTTCCTGATAACGACGTTCCCTCGATTCCCGCGAGTTTGTATCGATAAGCAAAGACTCGATTCAATGGGCGCTGATGAGATCCGACGGGACGGGAAAGGAAAGTAGCGGTGGAGTCGCGGTAAGAAAAATAATGAATCCGCGCGATTACAAACTGCGCCGGGGAGGAAGAGGAGGAGGAGGATGGGGGATAGTCAGCGGATGGGAGACCGGCGGCGAATATTTTGTAATTAAACAGGAATAGAGTCCGCGAACCGTTGATTCATCGCCTCGCGTCGCGGCGGAAATGTTTCGCAATTAAACGGGGTTGCGTCACGCTGCAGCGAGACGTCCGGAGGGTGCGTGGAAAATGGAAACCGGCGGATAATTTGGCGGAGTAAAAAAAAAAAAGGTGAAATGAGGGATCGCGCCGATGACGATTTTCGACGCGGGGGGCGGAATATCGTGGCCATCGCGAAATATCGCGGCAACGAGAACGGGTATTCCCCAAGGGCCCCGGCGCGCCGCGCCGCCGCCGCGGTTCGAAGTGGCTCGCGGCGAACCGTAAAAACTTTGTGAAATCTCGGCCCCCGCGCGATAAAAACTGTTTCCATCAGCGAGCGAACGCAATTTTTTGAAACGCAGCCCACAGTAATTACTGGGAATGTATGCAAATAGTTTGCCGCGGCGCTGTTGATAAATCTGACGAAACGCGCGGAGGGAAAAAATATCGGACGAACCGAGAGCGGGGGAGAAGGGTCGCGCGCGATCGCTCGAATTAGTGTCTCTCGCGCGGGAGCGTTCGATGCGCGAGCGCGGCGGTCGCTTTTTAAATACAGGGTCGAAGAACAACGCTGTGAAACCGCTGCGGAAACTGTATTTTCCCTGACACTTTGCGACTCGACTCGGCGCCGCGCGGCCTCGCCTATTTTCTACCTGAAAGCCACGTACACATGTATATTTAAAAAGGTATCACGGATCGCGCGCGCGCGCCCCGCGGTGACACACGCGCGACGCATAAGTATGTATTCGACCCGGTTCACCGGGCGTGTGCAAGAAAATGCATCGAGCGAAAAATGTGACCGAGACGAAATGGAGAAGCGCGCGGCCGGACTGAAAAAAGAGGCGCGGGAGGGCGAGAGAGAAGGGGGCGGGGGCGAAAGAAAAAGGGAGTTTGGAACAATCGCGCGCGCGGATGTACGTGTTGCGCGTAAATTCGATCGAACATCCGCGTGCGAGGAGAAATTGAAAAAAGGATTGTAAAGGAAACAAGCGGCGGAGTCACGCCTCGGAGGGCGAACGAGGGAACACAAATGGAGACAAGCGAAGAGAAAGTACGGGGAAAGAAAGGGGGCCGGGGACGGCAGATAGGGGAGGATTACTCGTACGCTCGAAAGGTAAGAGCACGAGGAAATAAAGGCTCGCGCGCGAGCTCGTGAAACGCCACTTTCTTCGAAACTTTTCTTCCTTTTTTTTCTCTCTCTCTCGCTCTCTCCGCCTCCCTTCCCTGGTGGGTAACCATGTGCTCGGTGGAAAGAAGAAATACAATGGCCGGGGAAAGTGCAACGCGGAAACGAATTAGGTGGCCGTTAAAAAGCCGCTCGACGGAACGCCGTAAAGTAGCCTGTCGTAAGATCGTCGCGGAGGGAATCCGAAATTATTCCGGAGTTTATCGCGCCTTCCCGGTTCATGGAACGACCGTCCGCGTTGTCTTCCCGCCGCGGCGAAACGACCGGCGACGAATCGACGACGAGATTGGATTACGTATTAACAGAACCTCCAATCTTCGATTAATTGGAAATGATAAAGCGATCGGCGATACGATTACGGAACTTTGTTTGTTTCGTTTAAACGGAACGAATTTCTTTTCCGTTTTCGTCCGTCGAACGGGTTTGCCAGACGGCGACGGGTTTCGTTTCGGTCGAATTCGAGATCGGTAACGAGATTTTGNATTTAAACGGAACGAATTTCTTTTCCGTCTTCGTCCGTCGATCGGGTTTGCCAGACGCGGCGGCGGGTTTCGTTTCGGTCGAATTCGAGATCGGTAACGAGATTTTGAGGCGACCGACGTCGCGAGGGGCCGATATTAGTTGCGCTCGTTGGCCAAAGTAAGTTTCCTAATCAATCAATTTCTCGTTTACGCTGCGTACGTCAACGTCAGCCGGCGTTCCCAAGTTTCGCCGTTGTTCGAGACTCGAGACCCGGAGTCTCTCGGGTTTGGACGCGTCGCACCGATATAATNTTAATCAATCAATTTCTCGTTTACGCTGCGTACGTCAACGTCAGCCGGCGTTCCCAAGTTTCGCCGTTGTTCGGGACTCGAGACCCGGAGTCTCTCGGGTTTGGACGCGTCGCACCGATATAATTCCCGGCGAGATCTTATTATCGGGAACGGCGGGCGGCGGCGCGCGGTTTCTTCGTTTCCGCGCGCGACGGAGGACGTCGGTAATGAGTCGGCCGTTCTGTGATTAAGGTAAGCGGTATTTGACAAGACGGAAAGAGTCGTATCAGTCGGTAGCTTTTCAACTTTAACCTTTTAATACCTTAATCCGCTTACGTCATGACCAGATTTTACGTGCCCGGCTGGATTACTCCGTATATATACGTCGCTTTAATCGCGCCATTTTCCACTACCCTCGTCTCCACTTCATTTCGCCTTTCAATTATCTCCGCGATTTATGTACGGCGCACGATCTTATCCCGCGTCTATATGAGAATCCGATCGTTTCCATCATTCTTTTTTCCGACACTGGGTTCGCGGCTGGAATCAAAATCGAAATCCGCGGACCCAGGAAGTTGTCGCGGACCAAGAATTACGATAGGCTGCCGTCCGTTAAATTAATAGTAATTAGTTAAGCGGACGTTTCGAGTAGGGAATGGGCGGCGGGTGAAAAATTGTAACGACCGGTGATAATAACCAGCCCGACGCCAGTTTTCGGGACGATTTATAAATAACGCGACAGTCCACTGGTCGGAGAGAATTACAACCCGCGTTTCTCGGCCCTGTTCGATCTGGCTATAGCTCGTCACGCGATTTCCAACCGCGTTTCGTCTCGCTATCGTCGAATTAAAATCACGATTTTCTCCGAGCTTATGTGAGAACGTTCCAATTTTCCATGACACACGAAATCGTCGCGGTTATAAAATCGGTTCCTCGGTTATAAATTTGAACTTTTTAACGCGGCACATGACTTTTTGGCCGGAGAAAATGCACGGAGCGAGGCGTACGCCACGCACGAGGAAAATTTCCCACTCGTAACAACGCGGCTAGCTCGAATTCTTTACCGGTTCTTCGCGAGAGCGAAATAACGAGCGCCGCTNTACGAGGCGTACGCCACGCACGAGGAAAATTTCCCACTCGTAACAACGCGGCTCGCTCGAATTCTTTACCGGTTCTTCGCGAGAGCGAAATAACGAGCGCCGCTGCACCCTTGACTTTTCCCTAGCCGACCTTTCCCGGGTTATTTTCGACGATAAAACTCCTCCGTCGCATGAATTTATTAATATTGACGTTGAATTGTCTATGGAAGATCGATAACAACCGCTTCGAACTGACACGTTGAATAAGACAATTACACGGGTATTTACGAGCAGACAATGTCCCGAAGTTCGATAACCGGGTTAATTCCGTAAATGTCACTATTTAATATACAATATTACGGATCTCTTTAAATACCCGAGTCGAAAATTTAAATATAATTTGAATCTTCTAAACCTAAATGTACCCCAGTTTAGGTTTACTAGATCTAAAAAGTAGAACTAGTAGAGTTATCTCAGAACTTAATATTTGATATAACTCTAATCAGAACCTATAAGTCCGTACAAAAATCTCAAATTATATTTTAGGCCTTAAGAACCTTCAGTTCGTTCACGAAAGTGGTTAGAATTTAGTTGTCCAAGCAAAAGATGGGAACCTAAAGGTCTATTTAACAGTTTATAAGATTTTTTTAGGATCCTCTGAAATATTTACTGTGTTATATAAAATTATTTTACAAACTATGCGCACTTGAATCTGATATGCATCTGAAATTAATTATTCTCTTTATTCTTATACTTCCTATTGTAAATTTTAAAAAAGGCTTTAAAACAATCTAATTTATATAATAGAATTTTTTTTATACAGCAACAAAGCGAAAATTTGTGTTATTTGTTTACAAGAATTGTTAAAGAAAGATAATAATAATTTCGCCATAAATTGGATGAACGTAAAAGAGATTCTTCATCTACAATATGAGCCAAAAAAACGTAGGTATCATGGGGTCCTCTCAGTGCACATGTCCTCAAGTGTTGCCAGCCAATGGACTTTTGAGGACAATGTTAGGTTTCATAAATACTAGTATGAACCTATACGATCTTTCCCTAAACTCTTGAAGTAAGACTTGA
>SMSR01014157.1:60108-75252 GCA_019453355.1 Ceratina japonica
TCTCTACATATATCCTTCTGTAGGATAAATAGGTTCAAAACCATAATTATTTTTTCGACTCGGACTACGCAATGAAAACTACATCGACCGTGTCTTCCCGAACTTCGCGTCGAAATCCGAAATTCTTCAAGAGAGGTTAACAGAATTCCTGCATGCAATCGTAAACTCCGAAATTTTACAGCTTTCACTGCGAGGGGGCACCTTTTACGGCGTTCGCAACAAGAAAGTTCGCTTCTCGAAAAAGCAACGACGCGCGCAGAGGAGNGAATCTTACGATTTTTGGGATGCGCGAGGAAAGCGGTGCGTCAGCTTGCATCTCGGCCTGTTTTACGATGCACCGTAGTCGCGGGAGGAGCGTATTTGCTCGGTGGAAATCCGCAGGACCGGACGCCCGGGTTTACGGTGACGTAAACAGGTTCGGGGTTGTCGGGTCCTTCGGCCCTGGCCTCTGGTGGTTTATGGTCTGGTTATTCGGTTGACGCGACCCGCGCCACTTTGCAGGATCCGTGCAAACTGGGCGCCGAGACGGAGAGAGAGTGGAACGCGTAATAAGATTTTCTTCCGAGGTCTCGGATCGTTCGTTGTAACCTCGTTCGGGGAAACGCGAACGAACTACGTCTCGAATCCGGCAATAATCGTCGGTAATCGTTAAAGAATTGAAAGGAGACAGGACGGAGTCCCGCGATCCCGTCGGTTTAACCGCGGTGCTACACGGCGATACAGTTTTGGCAATTTGCCTCTTGTCGCGAAATAAATTTGGCATCGCGTCGACGCCGGCCGATAAATCGCGCATAAATTTTCTACAGGCTCTCGAGTCATTGTTTGCGTCATTGTTCGCGGCCCCGCGATGTTGTCCCATCGTTGGTGGTCGCCCGCCACGAATTACGATCGCATAGACCGCGTAACAAAGACCGGCGGGCGAATTATTACATATTATTATTCCCGTCCGCGATCCGCCATCCCGTAAGTTAGCGGGAGACGGAGGAGGCCGAGGGACAGGTTTACTGGAAACTCCGTGGGAAAGTTCGCGTCTATTTGCTTAATGCGAAACTCTGCTTCGTGACGCTGTTCGACGTCTTTGCCACCCCCCGAAGAAACAACCCCCCGACGCTGTCGCTCGTAAGCGGAAACTGTCGCTACGGGTTTTACGATTCCGACGTCGGTCTCCGCGTGATTAAAGATCGGAGGAAAGCGAGACGAGGCAAAATATGAAACTACATTTTTGTATCGGATTTACGACTGCGCCCGCGTCTGTATTATCGCATAAACAGTCGTGGGAAATTAGTCGGAGGCGTCGAATCGCGGCCGGTGTACGTGTCGCCGGCTGTAATCGTTGATTATTTCTTTGTCGGCGACAATTTGTACATTGTTAGTCGAATCCACTCGGGAAGTTTCCAAGTATATACGCGGTGCCGACTTACGATTCAAGCGGCAACACAGTTTCTGGCACATCGAAGCAGAAATCGCGAGCTCCGCTCGTGCCGCGTCGACGTGGGATAGCACCCCCGGTAACTTCTAACCACTGTTAGAACACATCTTAGTTCGCTCCCCCATGGGACCAAACAATTCCGCTATCTGGCTCGGGCGGGGCGCGGCGTGCGGCGCCCGAGTTCGCAGCTAGTTTCGGGCCCTCCTCGAGATAAGATGCGCTTATCTGGGAAACAGCCGACGAGTACCGGAGAAGAGTACCGAGATCGAAACGAATCGCGCCTCTCTACTTCCGACGATAAAGCTGAATATTGTATAGGCGAAAACGAACGTGCTGTTAGGCGCACGGTAGGTGAAAACGAAACAGGCAACTTTGTTCTGTTCGTGTAAACTGGACGGAGCGGGAGGAGGAGGAGGTTGAAAGGAGAAAGAATTAGGCATGTTTGTTCGATGATTCTAAAAGACGCGGAGACTCGGAGAACGATTTCGTTATCGCGGATGGATGAGGCTCCTTTGAGAGACGTATAACAACCCCTAGGCAGAGGTTCGCGAGTCGGCCGCGCTTTAACAAGATCTGGTAACCGTGGAGGGAAAGGAGACGCGACGCGAAAAAAAAAGCACTGGGAGGAGAAAGAAAAAAAAAATATGGAAGAAAAACCGAGCGCAGCTTAATCAACGCTTTTTACNGATTCTAAAAGACGCGGAGACTCGGAGAACGATTTCGTTATCGCGGATGGATGAGGCTCCTTTGAGAGACGTATAACAACCCCTAGGCAGAGGTTCGCGAGTCGGCCGCGCTTTAACAAGATCTGGTAACCGTGGAGGGAAAGGAGACGCGACGCGAAAAAAAAAGCACGGGGAGGAGAAAGGAAAAAAAATATGGAAGAAAAACCGAGCGCAGCTTAATCAACGCTTTTTACTCGGCGAATCTTTAAAAGAAATGGTATATACGACTCACGCAACGCTCGACGAGACCTCGCGTACGTCGTCGTCGTCGTCGTCGTCGTCGGCGGCGGCGGTACGCGGGGAAAAGACGGGTATGGAAATTAGGACGGGTAGACTTTTCTCTGAAATTGACGCACTCGACGAGAAAGTTAGAAACGATGCGTACGCAGTCTGAAACTCGCGATCCGCCCCGAACGCGACGCATCGAATTCCAACTTTCCACGAATTTCAATGAAAATATTTCCTCGAGGAAATTTCATAAGCCCAATTTCCTTTTCGAAACAAGAAACGAGACGCCTCCGAGGAATATCTCTCGCGAGAGGAATACTTATGCCGGTGGCCGAGGAGCGGGGGACGCATTGTTCGGGATCTCGGGTCCGATCGTGCTCTCTCCCTCTTTATATTTAGAAGCTCGGTGGGAGAGAGGCACGCCGGGCTGAACAATCGGAAAGCCTCGATAGTTCGTGTTCACGCGGACGTGTCTAAAACGTCTTGACCGTTTATTGTCCACCCCCCGGAGGAGCGAAGACGTTCTCCCTCGCAGCCTCGCTTCCGTCTTCCGCCGACGGGCATCCATCTGTATCCGGTTTTTATCGACTGCCCGATCGATTCCCGGGTTGATTGCGACGACGCTATCTCCGTCATACGTGATGCCTCATCGATGCACTCTATAGAGATACGATTATAGCGCGCGTTGTTCGAGCCGGCGAACCGTTCCCGGGTCGTATAGTGAAGCGACGAAAATACAGCGCGCGTCGGGCGTAGAATTCGAAATGGACGTCTCGGCAGGAAGGAGATGAATCGTTCCGATAAAAGTCGGGAGAAGTTATGATGATTTTCTAACGTCGGCCGAGGTATCCGGGTATTCCGGTTCGTTTTAATACGATTCAGAAGGAGGAGGAAGGAGGCGCGGGAAGGAGGCCAGGTTTCGGTATTCCCGAGGTTCCGGCGGTGGAAACTGGACGGTGTCCAGGCGTCGGACAGGGGCCACGGGGATCCGCTAGGGGCGGACGTGCCTAGCCGTAATTCAAGCGGATAAGAGAGAGGGTGGTCCCGGGTTCTTGGTCCGGTGAGTCCAAAGTCCACAAGGAGCGCCGCCGGGTACACAGAAGACGCGAATGAGAAAGCCGTGTAAAAAGGATCCCGGGGATTAAGATGACAGAGGCCGCGGCGATGGAGCACGATCGGCCGTGAACGTGATTCCTACTGGAGTCGAAGGAAGTGGGTACCCGGCGGCGGCGGCGGCCAGGTATACGCGCGCCGCCCGTGCTTCCTTCGAGAAAGAACCAGCCAGCCACTTAACTCCTCCGAGATCGATCCTTCTCAAGGTAAACTGTATGCCGGACGTGACGTACTTCCTCCGAGCCCACTCTCCTTTCGCCCGGCCCGCGTTTCACCATTTCTCTTCCCCGTCGGCCGCCGCCGCCGCCGCCCCCCGCGCGTTCCGCGTTCGCGCGCGCCCCCCGCTCCACGACCGAAACGAACGAACCCGATGGAAATTCAAAGTTTGATTTATCTATCGGAGATCTAGGAAATAAAAAGATAATACCCGGGGGCAGTTGATTGGCATGCGGTCGCCGAGCAGGAGCTCCCGGAGAAATCCAGCTATTATTCTTAACGGGTTTCATCTGGATGATAGCGCCGGAAAGAAAACACCGTGAGAGATCCATCCGTTTAAATTGGATTCGATTCGACGTGTAAAGCTCGGCGCCGGTTTTTACCCCACGCCGAGCCGACGGCGGGAGAGGAGGAAGTCTCTCCTTTTTTCTTTTTTTCCCCCCCAGACCGAAATCTCGAAATATAAACGGAGCCGATTAAAATCGTGGACAGCGCGCTTAATTAGGGCGCGGATTCGCGTTCGATCGGAACAGAAATTCCGGGGGTGTTCGGAGGCTAGAGCTAGAGCAGCAGGTATCGGACGATAAGCCGACTGGTTGGCTCGGGGAGGGATAAATCGAATCGGGTAGGTGGGCAGAGGGTAGGGAAGAGGCGCAGGAGCCAAGCTGGAATAGCTGCCGGCAATTATAACGTTGTACGAGGCCCGAGCAGTAAATAATGGGTTTTGGGCTTGTCCGGTATTCAGCCAGAGCGTCAATCACCCTCAATCAGTTAGCGGGCTGGCTGGCGACCTAAATCAGAGGGTGCGAGAGAGGGCGAGAGAGAGAGCGAGAGACCCCGTGAGAGGGAACGAGAGGAAGGGGGGCGAGGGAGGCTGGAGGAACGAGAATACGGCCGAGAGGCACGGGAGCAGATAAACCGAGAAGGATAGAAGGCCGGGCGAGGAGCAGGTTGATATCGGGATCGGGGGAACCCTGCTCGACGCGAGTGTCAACCGATAAAGCCCGGAATGACAAAGAGGGAAAAGCCGCGGGAAGACAACGGCCTCGTATAGGGTGATTGAAAAGACTCTGGCGCACCGATCGGCCGTAAGCTGTTGCGAACGCGAGCGCGCGCGCGCATGGCGCGGCATCCCGTAAACGACGCGGAGGATCCAACTTTCGCGGATAACTTAGATCGATGACTCGAACCGCGTCTAATTAAACGTGGATTACGATACCCGTATCGTCGTCCCCGGCTGTGAATATTCGACGTCACCGCGCGCTCGCGCTCGTCTACGGGAAATTACATCGGGCCGATGGCTGTACAGACCCGTGAGACACGAGGTCGATAAATTTTACGCATTGAAAATCCGACAATGGTAGGTCGCCCGGTTAATTGCGAGTTCGAAGCCGGCTAATCAATTAGCGCGAGGAGCGGCGAGCCCGCGCGCGCGCCGCTGAAATTCGACGGCTACCCTCTTCTCGTCCCCGACCTTCGTGTCTCGTCCCGTCTCTTCCGTCTAATCTCTCTCTCCGCCGGCCGGAATTGTATGAGCAACGAGCCGATCGCATCTGGCGAACGAGACCGCTTCGAATTGGAAGCCGGGTCCACCTCGTCGAGCTATCGCCGGCGTTATCTTTACCACGGACTGTATTGAAACCCGCGAACTGTGTACGAACCCGGCGTGTCCGGCGGCCGAGAAAGTTGTCGCAGAACTCTCGTTATCGATGACGCCTCCCCGCGAATGAATGACGTGGATGAATATTGCAGTAACCGGGGCGACCGGCTCGTTATTCCTCCCGATTCGTTATCGACGGCTACGGTTTACGACCGGAGCCTCCCAAAGGAAAGTTGCTTCGCATTTTAGACGAGGGTCGACGAGCCGCGTTATGATCGCGTCGGGCATAAAATCGATCCCCGCCGATGATTCAATCGCTCCCAATTTCGCGTCGCGGCGGACTTATACATCCGGTACGTACGTACGTACGTACGCGATGAAAATACATTAAGACCGAATTCCCGCGTAATACAGCGAGAAACGCAAAAACGTTTTGACGGACTGGGTGGAGCTTTTAAAAGCTCTCTTTAATCCCGGAGTCTCGACTGACCCCGCTCCATCGATTTTCATCAACTTTTACATTCCCGCGTTTCCGCTTTTGCCTAACTCGGTTCTTTCGTGGCCGCGCCGCGCCGCGATCGACCCGTCCAAAAATCCGATTGCTCGGATGCATACGTACCCGAATCGTCGGCGATAAATTCGGTTTCATCCTTTAATATCACGCCGCAAAGTATATTCGTACCCGGTTTCCCCGTGCCTCGCTCGTACGCTCCTCTTTAATTACGAAAAAGTTCCAATTTATCTCGACGTTTTGTCGCCAACGAAATATTCGAGTTTCGCGAGCGAGCCCGCCGCGAAATCGATCCCTTTCGGATGTAACTTACACGATAATAGCTCGGAATTATAAACTATGCCAGGAGAACGTTTCGCGTTACACGTTAGACAATTCGTTTTTTTTCCCGTTCCGCGGCGCGAGAGAGTGAATTTGGCCGCGGGGCGCGCGCCGAATTTCCTGGGACGCAAACGGGAGCGAAATCTACCCGTGTTCCTTCCGAAAATCGTGGCGGCGGGTCCGCGGAACTCGTATTGTCCGTAGCTAACGAGCGTTAAACGAACGAAAATTGGCCAGCGGCTAGTCTACTTCATCCAATTAACTGGTATGTCGCTTCGCGATACAGTGGGCACTCGTTCCAGTAAAAAACTCAAAGGACTGTAACCGTCGGCTGCACTACACCGTCGAAAATCGAGTGCAGGTACCAAAAAAAAAAATAATAATAACAAGCCGGGACGACGGAACAAGATATTCGATTTTCGTCTCGATTATCGAACTGCACGACCTGATGGAAGTCCGGTATATCCGACGGGCCTCTACAATTCGCGAGTAGGACAAATTGATTATTACTACGTGTAATTAAGCCGTGAACAGGCGCGTGTAGGTCACGCGATGGAACAATAATTTCTGCAACGCGAGTAGAGCCGTTTGGGCTAGGAATCGATCGGCGGGGCGGGCGATCGCACGGTCAAACGTCTCTGTTATCGCGCTTCCGTTCTCCCGTCGACCGTATCTCCGAGGGGTGGCTCCTTTTAATCGGGCCAAACTTCCCTTGCGCCGCATTGTCGTTGCGTCTGCAACTCGCCGAGTTCAGAGTTTCCTCTCTCCACCGTTGTTCCGCGGAGCAGCGCGCGTTATAGGTGGAAATAGTCGTGCGGCGTTGTCGCGATCCAGATCGAGCGTGAAACGGGCCGCAATTTCACTGACGGCCAACGAGTTTCGAACGATTCGCAAACGGCGATAAAAAGTTTTCAAGGCCTGATCGTAATTCGAGCGACGTCGATTTTTCAAGATCCGTCGTTGAGTCTCGCGCGCCTAAACGAAGGTACGTCGTCGCTAATGGGATAATGCCGGACGTAAACGGTCGATGGCACACGCTGCGACTGGGAGGCGCGTCCTCGAATTTACCGTCTCTGTTATCGCGGAGCTGCGCTACTGAATTACGCCACTCCGGTCCCTTTAATCGAGCGCGACGCGAATTCCGGCATCGTCCCGCGTCTTCGCCGTGTCCCCTTACGTTAGCCGGAGCAGGGGATCGTCTCTGCCCGGACAGAAATCGGCTAGTCGAGCTCGTTAATCGTTTCTTCACGGCGCAACTTCGTTCCGATGAATCGCCGCCGTTTCTCACCGGGAAAATCGAGACCGGGACACCGCGAGGCGTAACAAATTTTCTACGGCTGAAGCGAACGAGTTAGGAACGCGTGCGTCGGTCCGTCGAAACTTCCGTAATGGGAATTTAAGTGGATCGGTTTTCCCGGCCCTTTCCCTGGACCGCACGTAAATAGGTTTTAATATACTAACGCGTCGCAGCTGAATGGCAGCGCTCAGCGGCCGACGACGACTAATTTCGGCCGTTTAAGCCCTCCGGAAAGGGTTCGGTCGGTTGAAACGATTCTCCGCTGGCGGCGGCGGGGCGAGAAAGGGACGAGGGCAATCGGCGGGCAACGGCGTGGAAATTTAAAGTCTTCAGAAAACAGCGTACCGACGCGCGCGGTATTTGCGTTAATCAAACACCGTCCGAGCCGCTATTACCGCGGCGGCGTATCTAATCGGAGAAGAACGGCTGGAAAATTCGATTAAAGGCCGTGGGAGCAACACGCTTTTCCGCTAAATTAACCATGGAGAGGGCGCAGAAAAGAAAAAAGAGTAGAAGCAGGGAGAGAGAAAGAGAGAGTATTCCGCGTATATGCGTTTCCGCAACCCTCTTGGCTCTCGTCACCCTCGACGAGCGTGATTTTCATTTAAAATTTCTCGCGTTACCCTTTCTGGCCGCGGGTTACCGTTCGGTCGAAATGCTAATGAACATAAGGCAGTTTGTAGTAAATAAATTAAACGAGCACTCCCGAGCAGAGATAGAAAAAGCTGACTGCGGTCGGTGTACAGGAGGTGGAACGTACATTTTTTTTTGCTTCGCTTCCTTTTTCCTATTTTTCCTTCTCTCTCTCTCTCTCTCTCGTTTTTTTTTTTTTAAGCGACTGTAGAAAACGGCCAAGGGGATGTTCAACGTATTCCATGAGAAATTACGAAAAATAATCCTGGGAAATTATCATGAGAATAGCTTCATGGTTGCGCGAGGGAGGTCTACCCGCGAACAACAATGCCGTCTGGTCCCATCTGCATAACAATGTTTAGCCGTGAAAACAAAGCTCCGTGACGTACCGGGGGCCGGCCGCCCGCTAAAAAAGTGATATATTAACTGGGACCGTGCCTTTCGACAGCGCCTCGTCGAATTTTAAATTCCAATTCGCCACGTAATTGTTCCGCACAATCCCTATATCGAGAGGAGATTAACCCTTTCAAACGTGATAGATGTTAGGAATCGTAAAAGATGAATCGTAACGGCGCCCGTCCGATGGGGGGCAATTTCGATTACGGAATGCTGAATCGACGGGGGGAAAGGGTGTGAGAGTGCGTGCTGGTCCCGGGGTTGGCGTGCTCGTGGTCAGTAACCCTAAATATTAACACGGGCCCAGCGAATGCGGCATTACCATCGCCACTCGGCTCGCCCGTTACCGTAGAAATATTGAATTTCGTTATCGAGCCGCTATTATCGGACCTCGTTGCCTTCTAAGGACAAAGCATCGCCGGAGTTTGTTCTCCAAAACATCGACGATAACCAAAGGGACGCAGTGTTCACAGGTGGCGATGTCCCCCGACGAAGCGAAACGGGATAAAAGGAATTTTTGACGACTGCACTTAAGTCCCGACGCGCTCAAATAACAGATAAATATGTACGTACTCGTCTCGTCGAGTGGATGCGAGCAGCGGCGGCGCGTCGACGTTAATGCGAGGACAAGCGCGGGACGAAGATGAATGACGATAACGTCGGAAGAAGGGTAGTTCCTAGCGATTGCCTAATGAAATTTGAAATGGCGGCTTGAAATCGCGCGCGTTGTTATATCGACTCGTTCGTCAAAGGAGCCCTCTGTCGCGCGCCGTCGTCGTCGTCCCCTCCGTCGCCCCCCGCTTAGTACTTATCTTCCCGACGGCGACGACGAGAGAGCAGCTTGTTCAGGATTCAATTTATGAGCTTTTCTCCTCGGATCGTGCGCGGACGAAGGAAGCTTTTTCATTTAAGGCTCGCGTCGTGCCACGCGAGACGCCGCCGCGGAATCTGACGGAGACGAACGAAAACGAGTATGAGAGGACTGATGAGAAGAACAGGAGGATGGGCCACGGGGTACAGTGAAACCGCCGCGGTACGCCAAGTCTAGGGAGCGCAAGCTCTCTCTCTCTGGCGCAGCTATTATTATTACTCCCCGTCAACGTTGGCAACTGGCTGGGTTGCACGCGTAACACACCCACGCACGCACGCACGCACGTACTTCCCCACGTCCTTTGCCGATATATTCGTCGCNTCAGTGAAACCGCCGCGGTACGCCAAGTCTAGGGAGCGCAAGCTCTCTCTCTGGAGCAGCTATTATTATTACTCCCCGTCAACGTTGGCAACTGGCTGGGTTGCACGCGTAACACACGCACGTACTTCCCCACGTCCTTTGCCGATATATTCGTCGCAGAAACTTTGCCAGTGAATCCATACAGAGTCGTCTTAATTACGCGCTTAAGAGCGACGCCGGCCTACAATCGTTCGACGTATGCTTTCGAGCCAATAATAACCAACGCGTATAAACGAGTCGTCGCCGTCGTCGTCGCTGTATATACAGCCTCAATGAACCAATCTCCGTCTCTCTACCTCTCCCCCTCTCTCTCTCTCTCTCTCTCTCTCTCNTCGTCGTCGTCGCTGTATATACAGCCTCAATGAACCAATCTCCGTCTCTCTACCTCTCCCTCTCTCTCTCTCTCTCTCTCTCTCTCTCTTTGCTCACGGTGCGCGTTCGTAATATGCTGTTCGAACTAATTAAGTGAATGCTCGTTCGAGCGACTTCCCGTTGGCCCACATGTAATATTCCGTATTACAACATTCGCGACGCGTTTAACGAAATTACATGGCCGAAGATAATTAGACCGGGTCGGTATAATAAATTCCCGGGGCGTAACGATAGATCGGGGGAGGAAGTGCGCGTAAGAGAATAAAAATGGCAACGGGGGCGGGCAGGGGGGAATGGAAAACAGGTAAAAGTAGTGACGCGGATCAACGCATTGAGAGCACTCGGCCNGGATCGGGGAAGGAAGTGCGCGTAAGAGAATAAAAATGGCAACGGGCGGGCAGGGGGGAATGAAAAACAGGTAAAAGTAGTGACGCGGATCAACGCATTGAGAGCACTCGGCCGCGGCAGTAGTACGTCACGATAGCGTCAGCGGCAACTACGTGTGTCCCGTTCCGATATGTCTGACTGCATGTCGTTATTTCTACTGAAATCCGTCGCGCCCACCCGTGGACCGGACTACTAGCTACCGGCTACCGTACGTATACGTACGTTACGTACAATCGTACGCGCGCATGCCCTCGGAAATATTCACCGGCGAAACCGACTTCCATTTCGACGAGGACTCATTGTCGCCGACAGCACGGACGTGAAAACAAATAGCAATCGTTGGTATACGAGTTATCGTGTACAAGCGTTCTCCCTCATCATTCCTGTCTCGGCGGAATGCTCTTTCCACCTCTGCCGGTGTACCGTCCAAATACGGCAATGAATGAAATGGAAAACGAGCGAGAGAGAGAGAGAGAGAGAGAGAGAGAACGAGCGTCGGACATCCTGCCGTTCCCTTCCTGCAAAATAATTTATTATAATTAACCGTAGCAGTTCTGGTCGCTGGGAAAAATTCAGCATAAGCCGCGCGAACGGAGGTTTTCACGGTTCTTGCTCGACGATCTGCGAACAGCAAATAATTCGATGGTACACACGTTGTTATTTACTCTCTGTCCGCGGATCGTTCATCATCTTCGCGGGCCGGGCGCCGGGAGATAAACAATGGACGCGATGCTCGGTTAACGGAGTGGAAATCACCGGCGGAATTTTTAATCCCGTCTCAAATCACTTCTGCGTTTAGTATCGAAGCCCGCGGGACCGATTTTCTATTCATTTTTTAAAAAGAGAATATATATCTTTCTCCTCGGCGCTCGCACGTCCGCGGGAGTGTGTACTGTTGGGAATAGAAAAATGCTGATCGTAAAACGGGCGAATGGTCGGTGAATAAAGACGGAAGAGATGGCCGGGTAAATGTATAAATTTCTAAAGCCCGAAGACGTCCGCCGGGATAAAACGGCGGAACGGCCGTGGCCTCTCTTATGGTGAAACAACGACACGCGAGACGTCGCGAAATTAGCGTGGCAATAAATAAACGGGTACACGATATTCTTGAAGGAAACGTGAGGGAAGTAAATAGTGGACGGGTCTCCATTTATTTCGCCGCTATTTATCCTTTGCCCGGAGGACATGCATCATTTTTACGAGGAGAACGCGACGCGACGCCGCCGTAGCTCGCCGCGCTCGGGGAACCGCGGGAAGCCGTGCAAAAAGATGGAACGCCGCGCCGTAGTAAAGCTTGCGGGCAGAAAAGCAACGCAAATGGAGCAAAATATACGTGGAAAAAAAAAAGAAGAGGGAGAGAGAGAGAGAGAAAGGAACGCGCACGTTTCCGTTGCAATTACGCAGTGGCGCATGGAAAATGGATCGCTGTTCCCGTTGGACCCGCGGCCCCCCCGCCCGCTCCCCGAACGCTACCAATCGACAATGAAAGCGGACATTGCCAAACGTTTACTCGCGCTGTTAATATATTTCTAGACGGAGTTCTACGCATCGTTTGTTTACTAGCTTTATCGAACGGATCGGACGATTTAATTAAATAGACTTTCATCCGGTTCCGCTTTATCTTCGAAAGCGGAAGAGGAACAATGAGATATAAGATAACTCGATCGGCAGTCGTAAAGATAGAACAGGGTTACCGGGGCAACAACCCATCGGTCGTAAACTTGGGGGAACCTAATTGACAAAAAAAAAAAACCTCGGGGAAGTAAAGGGGTTGTAAAGCGTTATGCGGAGAACAAGACTCGTATATTTATGCCGGTGCTATTTACCCTTCGCCCGGCGGGCGTGAATCATTTTTACGAGACGAGGGGCCGAACGGAGCGAAGGGTGGCCGGGGAGCGAAACGCGGAGGGCAGGGAAGAGCAGGACGAGGCATAAGTAAAGAAAGTAGGGCGAGCGGATCGAAAGGGGTCCGAAGAATAGGTTGCGAAGGTGGCGGAGCGAGAACGACGCGAAATATTGGAAAACGGACCGCGCCGCCGGAGAGATAAAACGTTTCATAAAGCAGACATCGATTCCATATTACTGGTCGCGTCGCGTCGGAGCGCGACGTGAATCGAGTAGGTCGAGTGGCTGCGAGAAGTCACCGTGTGTAGAAAAATAAACGTCTTTCGTTATTGCACCTAACTGTTTTTCATCGATCGCTTTTTCCCCGTCGTTGTTCCCCGACGCCTTTTTACCCGTTTTCGCCCCCCCCCCCCTCGCCGGTGGCCCCGGGAATGAACCACAAGATTCCGATGAAATGAAATTTTATAGAAAGTACAGAGCGGCTTGTTTATCGCGCGGGGCCCCGCAGATAATATATGGATCTCGTTATCGATGCTGTCGATGGAAAAAGCTGGCCGTCGCGGTAAGGAGCGAGTTCGCCGCACGCTTTACCTAGTTTTACCGAACCGGGACGGCATCGTCGTAAATACAGAGAATCGTGGGAGCCCCATAATTACGGCATGGTGCATTATATAGCACTGGCTAATGCTACATAATTATGGCGCATTAAGCTTTCGTCCCATAACAGTATCTCACTTGACATTTTTCTTTTTTTTTTTTCCTCTCCCTCTATCCTCTTTTTACGCTCCGGCCATAACACGGGCACCGATCCAAACGTTTTTTTTAGCGCACGGTACCTAGCTATTCGTTAATGAATATCGCGGGCCAGAGTGTTCGGAACACGTATTAACGTGGATTGCGCCGAAGGGGAGCGTTTGAGAATTTCAATGAATTTCGCAAGGCGCGCCGTTACCCACGATTAACCGGCAGTGCTATTGGATTTTTTTCTACGAAATTTTCGATTTTCGGGAAAAAGAGAGAGAGACAAGTTTACAATCTTCTGTGAACTTGTGGAAACTAGATGAAATCGTCGTTTTGTCTCATCGTTTTGTTGCGAATATCAGGTTTGCTGTTTTATTTATTTATTTATTTAATTCACGGGTAATTAACCCTTTTACATATTGAAGAAAGTGGTACAGAGCAGTAAAGAAAAAGAAAAAAGAAAAAGAGATATTACAACGACTGAGAAGCAAAAAAAGAACAAAGCTTTCTTCTAATGACTGAGCTGGAGTCAATAAAAATGTCAAAAGTGTGACAAAATCTCAGGTTTTCGCAACGAAATATTTTATAAATTTTTGTATAAAAAAAGGAGTGCACGTCAGCTAGGATATAAACACGTAAACGATAAAGGATGTCGTTAGTCGTTAGACCGGGCGCATCGATCATCGCGACCGAGAGAGAAAGAGTAATCAAGACGGTATTTTTTTTCTTTGCAATGAAGAAAACTGGCGGAAATTTTAATCCATTTACAATACAACGAGTCACCCCGCCGCGCGACGCCAGTCGAGTTCATCAATCTCCGACGTTTTAGTCACTCCACCCTGATCTAACACCTCCATCGTCTTTCATACCTGATCATTTATTTCGTCTTCCGTATCCGCCTTGCAGGCTCCACTGTCACCGAGCTACAGGGAAAAAGGTTTTCGCCATAATTCACTGTGACAACGCGGCATTAAGCGACGCTCGTACTTCCCGGCCTAAACTTCGATCTTAAACTTCCGCTCCGGATCGCGTCCCGTGCGCAATGCCCGATTCACCGCTGACTAAACGACGGCTAATTCCTTTTAATTATAATTCTTAATTAAACCCGGCTTCTTTACAAGTTGCTACGATCAGTGTAATTGTAATCTGGTTAAAGCGATTCGATTATCGCGTAGCCCGGCGCAATAGTTTTTCTCACCGCGATACGGAGGCTGCGCAATCAGTAACGGGAATATCGGCGCACGCGAAATGTCGGATAATACGAACGCGGTTTAATTGCGTTACCTCTGGCTGGCCGCGCGTTGTATTCCCGGAGCCGGCGGTAATTATTCCATCGATTTGAAATAATTATATTCTCTAGTAGACGAGCAATAATGGACGCGGCCGAGCCCCCGATGAATCGTAATGGAAAAGACTTTTCGAAGCTGTTCGACCCGCGCGCGCGTTTCCCTCTTCCTCCCCCCGTCTCCCCCGGCACCCGCGCGGACCCTTACAATGAAACCTCTACGCTCCACTTGAATTTCATTGGCCGGAAATTGCGATCGTTTCCTACATACATATCGAATACCGCAGGCCGTTCCGCGAATTCTTGGGATTCCGCGTGCAACTCGGAACGGTCCCGGGCGAGGAAAAAACGGGACGGGCCGGCGCTGTAGCCGGCGAGCCGGTCGGAACCGGCGAGAAACGGAAACGGAAACGACAAAGACAAAGCGTCCGAGCAAGAAGTTTCCACGGCTTCACCGCGGAGGGAAAGTCGCCGGGAATGCGAACAATGGTATCGAGTATCTCTTTTCGTTCCTGCATCCAAGCTTTTCCATCAAACGCGCCTCTACGACCAGAGAAAACCGACGAATTTCCTCGTCCGATCGAACGCCGAAGTTTCCCACCCCGTCTGCGCCCCGACTCTTTACGTTTTTATTAGTCGCCGGCTCGAATCGAATTGTTTTCATCGTAGAAAATGTATTATGTACGCATTATAATTCGGGCATCGAAATCCTGTTATAAACTATCCCCCTAAAAAATTAACCTTTTCATGAAATGGTAAAGAGATTTGGCAAGTCTGAGATGTGTGGTTTTATATATTGTTGTGAAATTGAGAA
>SMSR01014159.1:0-13098 GCA_019453355.1 Ceratina japonica
CGGCGAGGGGCCGGCGAGCGCCGGCAGCATGCATCGAATCCCGGTAGCATTATTTAGCCGGGGAAAAGTGCTGCCGACGCCATTAATCCGATTGGACGAACCTTCACCCTTAGGCCTTGGGGATCCATTATGTATTAGGAGGATCGGCTCTCGCTCCTGTAGCCGGCCGAGATTAAACCCCGGAAACGGGAACGGGAACGCGCTGATTCAACATCGAAAATCCCGAACATCATTTTCCGGAGGGCCAGAGATTTTAATCTCGGCCCGGGGAAAACGTCGAATCTTAATTTCTGCGCGCCGATTTTGTCGACGGACGTCCATCGATGTCCGATCGTCATAGAAGAGATCGGAGAGTCGGCTTTGCTCCTCTCTTAAGGATGTTCTGGAGGTATATACGTTCAGAAATTCTTGGAACGTTAACAAAACATAGTTTTTACTATATTAAAGCAATTATCAAAGTTTGGGTTCGATTCATTTCATCGTTTAAAAATTATAGCAATTTGAAGTTTGCATATTGTAACACATCTTCTTATGGAGGATTCATGAAATTCCACTTCAAATCCTATTTAAACCTTGAAAATACGGCGCCAGAAAATTCAATTTTTTTCTATATATAGTAAACACTATGTAATTAATTAATACACAAAATTTATTAATGTTCACTGAACAGTTAAAAAAAAAAAACATTATGAACTACTACAAAATGTCATCAGAACATAATTTTGTACAAATTTCAGATGTTTATTAGTAATTATAAATATTGCTTTCTGAAGTATTTTTGTTTTATTTCAATATTTATTTTTTACTTTTTATTATGTAATTGTCTATATTCAACATCACCAATTTATTTTCTTCAAGTTGAAATCAGAGGGAACAGTCATTCATCAAAAGTCACTTAGAATCTTTTCTAATATTAAGGAAACTTGATTAAGGATGTTCTGGAGGTATATAAAAACGTTCAGAAATCCTTGAAACGTTAACAAAACATAGTTTCTACTATATTAAAACTGTTATCAAAGATTGAGTTCGATTCATTTCATCGTTTAAAAATTATAGCAATTTGAAGTTTGCATATTGTAACACATCTTCTTATGAAGAATTCATAAAATTCCACTTCAAATCCTATTTAAACTTTGAAAATACGGCGCCAGAAAATTCAATTCTTTTCCATATATAGTAAACACTATGTAATTAATTAATACACAAAATTTATTAATGTTCACTGAACAGTTACAAAAAAAAAACATTACAAACAACTACATAATGTCATCAGAGCATAATTTTATACAAACTTGAGATGTTTATTAGTAATTATAAATATTGCTTTCTGAAGTATTTTTGTTTTATTTAAATATTTATTTTTGACTTTTTATGATGTAATTGTCTATATTCAACATCACCAATTTATTTTCTTCAAGTTGAAATCAGAGGAAACAGTCATTCGTCAAAAGTAACTTAGAATCTTTTCTAATATTAAGGAAACCTGATTAAGGATGTTCTGGAGGTATATACAAATGTTCAGAAATTCTTGAAACGTTAACAAAACACAGTTTCTACTATATTAAAACAGTTATCAAAGATTGAGTTCGATTCACTCCATCGTTTAAAAATTATAGCAATTTGAATTTTGCACATTTTAACACGTTTTCTTATGGAGAATTCATAAAATTCCACTTCAAATCGTATTTAAACCTTGAAAAATCGTTGAAAGAAACTTTAATTTTTGTCTCTATATAGTAAAAACTATGTAATTAATTAATACACAAAATTTATTAATGTTCACTGAACAGTTACAAAAAAAAAACATTACAAACAACTACATAATGTCATCAGAGCATAATTTTATACAAATTTCAGATGTTTATTAGTAATTATAAATATTGCTTTCTGAAGTATTTTTGTTTTATTTAAATATTTATTTTTGACTTTTTATTATGTAATTGTCTATATTCAACATCACCAATTTATTTTCTTCAAGTTGAAATCAGAGGGTACAGTCATTCATCAAAAGTCACTTAGAATCTTTTCTAATATTAAGCAAACTTGATTAAAACGCCAGTATGAGAAGCAATTGATTAATTAAACAAAAGCTTTCGGAATTAATCTATATTTTTAATACAAAATATGCATCATAAATAGCCTTCATTGCCAATATATTGACGAATTTCGAATTTTATGTTCTTTTGTCTCGAATTGTACCCCAAAACATCCTTAAATTATAATGACGTCGGGGGTGGTCGCGTTCGCTGGCTTCGGCCGGTTGAAATGTTGATGCCCGGTGGACACGCGAGGAGCCGTTTCGTGGATATTTCACGAGGCAAATGCCGTGACTTACTTTTATGGAGCGAGAGAAATGGCCAAGCGTATTTCCTACCAGCCGGCGTTCTTTCTTTTCTACAGCTTCTTCCCTGTCGAAGCCCCACAGCTCCGCGTTGTGAGCGAAATAAGAATACACACGTGCGCTCGTCGGGGTTTCCCCGCTATTAGCATCGTCGCAACCTCGTTTCTTCTCTTCTTCTTCTTCTTCTTCTTCTTGTTATTCTTTCCGTTGGAAGAAACGATCCTAAGGTAAACCGATATTTGATTCATGCACAAGGAAAGTATGGTAGCGCAGTGCTTATTGTAAATATCATTTATTGGACTTTTAGGCGTCATGGGGTACAACGATTACATCACGTTGCTTATTTATAACACCTAAGCAATTCGATAAAAATGAAACGAAAGGAGGATTACAGAAAGGGTGTTTCGTTCTCTTCCTCGTCGAATGTAACCTAGAAATCAGGAGAAAAAGGAACGAGCCGATACAATCGGTGGTAATTTTAGTTCTCGCGTCTACAAACCCTTAATAGAGCCTGAAGAAGACCTTCGCTTTTAGGCGTAAACGAACGTACGAAGCTACGGAACGCATCGCAGCCGGGTGGCACTGGGAAAATTAGGAACCACTGCGCTTACAAACGTGTCTTTTCTCTTACATATTCCGCGTTGTCTCCGACATTCCAAGGAACCGATCGAAGATCGACGCTCTCACCCGACGATCGCGGAAAGATAAAAAATGAACGATCACGGAGAACATCGTTGAACATTTATACCTTTCTTCCATTCGTTTTTCTTTCCTTTGATTACAGTTAAGATGGAACAACGTGTAACTGCGGGACGTCGGCCGGGGAACAGGAGGAGCTTCAATTTTATTTCTATCGTTACAATCGTCCGTCGCTCGAAAACTGAAATCGTCCGTCGCGTTCGTACCTCGTACGGTGGCTCACGATAACCGGAGAAGACAGACAGACAGACAGACAGACAGATTCACCGTCGATCGATCGGTACGCGCGACGACGTAGTACCAGGGGGAAGGCGAACGAGAACTTATGGCTAAATAAAACTTTATAAAAATATATCAACGAATAATAAATATATCTCTAACAGCGTCACTGTATAATTCGTTATACACGGCCCGTCGTCGTCGGCGTCGCGACGGCCTATGCATTTTACAATCACTATATACACGCGCACGCACGCGCGCGCCGCTAGTTTCATTTTAAACGCTACTTACCTAAAATAATATACAACAATGTAAATACCTTCTCTCTCTCTCTCTCTCTCTTTCTTTCTCGTTTCGACTCGCCTTCTTCGAAATCTCTCGTCTCTCCTTATTTCGTTTTTTTATTAATCGTACACATAGTGAATTTCATCCGGTCCTCGTCTTTCGAGTCGTCTTTGGTTCAACTTAACAATTAATTCATAGCCCGACGTTGACAGCCGTCCGGCGGACCCGAATGAAAAAATTGGTCTCCTATTTTGTAAACGCGTGTACACCCGAGTCGAAATTTAACTTCTGTTTTAAACCTTCAAAGTCGAGAAATTCCGGTTGAAATCTTCAAATCCTACATGTAATACTGTTTTCGTTTCCCTAGATTTTACGCAGTTCTAGTAATAAAGATTACCTCTCTCTTTCTCTCTTTCTCTCAAACAAGATTGTTTCTTTTATCAAATATACTGTAAGTATATTATATATACTGTAAGTATATTGTATATACTATAAGTATATTGTATATACTGTAAGTATGTTATATATACTGTAAGTATATTGTATATACTATAAGTATATTGTATATACTGTAAGTATATTATATATACTGTAAGTATATTGTATATACTATAAGTATATTGTATATACTGTAAGTATATTTTAGATGCTAATTATCTATCATTGCTTATAGCTAGTTAATACTCGATTCCTGTCAATAATCACTCATCACTATTTTTAAGAAAATGGTTTACTGATGATTTAATGAAATTTTAGAATGGAAACAATATTGTTTGAATATTACTACTCGTGTTAATAATAATTACTTAATCACTTAATGTTTGATATTTAAGGCTACTAAATACGTTGACTATAGTTTCATGAGGAATATTAAAGTTATTAGATTTAAACATTTATTTTATTACAAAAGCTTGTGTAGTTATTTTTTTTATTTACCAAATTTAATTATCTGCATTTAATTATTTGACAGGTTTATATTTAAGAGTTTCCATCAATTTAAAAAAATTAAGTCGACAATAGTTTCTGACATTTGCTAAATAAAACAGTAAATGTATTAGCTTTTATAATTAAAACAATTTTCAATATTGTTTAATACTTTTTTTAGTTCTATTATCAAACTATAGTATAAATGCTAGTATTTCCGTAGTAATATGAAAGAGAGGGCTTTTAGGCTCAAATCAGAATCAACAAATTCCGATAAAAATAAGGACCTCGAGGCCAAAAGAGTAAAATGATATAAATTCCGTTTCAGGCCTGAACTTGTTTAAAGCGGACGTAAGTAGAAGCTCGAGGTCATAATAAGACTTTAATGTTTATGAAAAAATGTCTATCATACAATTTCACTTTAGACCTCCAAAACCTTGTGTAGAACTAAGAGGTTTAAATCAGAATTAAAATTTCGACTCGGGCAATAATCCTCGCCGTCCTCGTCGCTCGCCTATCTCCGCGTGCCATTCGACAGCTTCCTTACGAATTAACTATACAAATATTTACACACGTGCCCCGCGTAATCTCGACGTACAGCGTTTGATTCGGGACCGGTTCCAACGTAGAAACGACTGCTGGCTAAAAGGAATACATAGATCTAGCCGCGTGTAACCGCGGCAACATTAATTTACAGACTCTCTCTCCCCCGCATCCTTCTCTTTCTTTCTTCTACCTCTTAATTATATTCATCTCTCGATTACGTCGACCGTTTTTCTCTATTTAAGGCCGGAGCCGCGGATTTTCTAATCCCGGAGGCTTCGAACGACGCAACGCTCGCCCCGAACTTTGAGCGGCGGAATCGAAATTCCTGACTTTTCGAGCAAAGTAAAAAATGTTTGGAGAAATCCTACGACAATGCCCCCGCAAGACAGGAAAAAAAGGGATTTAATAACGAGATCCACGATTGAGGAACGCACCTTCGTATAGTTAGCAGCGAAAAAAATTATTTTTAATTGAAAACTGTTTACGTAATTTGGAAATTATTTGGGAAAATTTAGGAAAGGCATTTTACAATTTAGGAAACTATAATTTTTTCATAATTAATTATTGTTTGTTGCCATCTATAGAAATAATTATAAAAAAAAGATAATTAAATTTTCCAAAACTATAAAACTAATTTTGTTGGAATTTCTCAAATTATTTCTTATCGATTAATAATCCTTATAATAATTAACTACTATCTATACGAGCAATAAATAATAACTAATTATAAAAGAACTATAGTTTCCCAAATTGTAAAATGCCTTTCCTAAATTTTCCCAACCGATTCCCAAATTATATAACTAGCTTTAAATTAAAAATAATTTTTTCGTTGCCAACTATACGCAAGTAAGGAACCGGCGAGGCCGAGAGCCTCGCGATCGTTCATCGTCGGTGACAGCCGATAAAAGGGTTCTCGTCTAAGCGCGCTCGCTCCTTCCCGATACACGCTAAACAGGGCTCTCTCGTTGCATAGTCATCGAGTCGTCGTCTCGAGTCAAGAACACATCGATATTACATATATATAAAACGTTCCCCCGGTTAGTTCCAATTCGAACAACCAACCCCTTCGCTCTCTGTTCGTTATTCCAATTTATAATCCACGTTACAGTTATATTTACAACCGGAAGTGCCGCCGGGACCTTCCCCCCTGCTAACGTTATTATTTTCTCTCTTTTTTTTTTTTTTTCACGAATCATGGGAACCGAATCTCGGAGCTGAAGACGTCTCAGCGACGACGATCTTGTAGGGCGACCGCCGCCAGACAGAGGAGCAGGTAGGTGAGGCTCGCTGACCGGAAGTGAGCGTGACTGTACTCCGAGGCCCGCGTCACGTTCAGCAGAACGGAAGCGTCCGCGATCCCTTCCGACGACCGCACCAGCAACAACCATTCCCCGGCGTGCGACCACTGGATCGTGTCGAAGTTCAGCACCGTCCTGTAACAGGACTCCGTCCCGCCGTCCTGCAAGGTAAATAGAACGGGACGTGCGTCCATTAATGAATCCGGCGCCGATCCACCGAGAAGTCTGCGTGCCGAGCATTCGCCAACAACGTGTTTCGGGTACGTGTGTGCGTGCAGCAGCATGCGAGGCAGAGGAGGAAGTGTGGGAGGAGGAGGAGGAGGAGACGGAAACCAGGTCAGGGGAGGATTAAAACAAAGCGTGCGTCGACGGACACTGTGTACGTAAATGAAATCAATGCGAGATAAATGGAAATGAAAGTAGGAGGGGGATATCGGTTCTCGCCGGAGTTTAAATGCGACGATTCCCAACCAACCGGTTCGATCTTTTGCCCACGGCTAGCCGTTTTTATTACGCTCTACTCTTCCCTCGGTTCTCTCTCTCTCTCTCTCTCTCTCTATCTATCGTTCATTAACTCGCAAACCCGATAATGTCGATCCGCGAGAGTCTTTCTTATCTGTCGCGCGATTCTGCTTACGATTAAACTCCCGCGCGAAACTTCGACGGGGAGCTTCTCTCTCTGGAAGTTCCTAAGTCGCGGGCGCATTCAAGCTTCAATTGCCCGTATCACCTCTCATTTCCGACGCTTTTTCTTCTCCCCCCGACGAGTTTCATCGTCTCCGGTTCCCCCCCTTTTCAATGGACTTTTCACCTCCCGCTACCTACTTTGATCCCGGTTTTTCTACGAGTTCCTGATAGAGTCCGGGACGCTCGATCGCTACAGTTTAGAATTGATGACGGGATAATTGATTCTATGGGTCGTTGGAGGGAAATAAAGACCGATAAGCAGGAAAACGTACAATTTTGACGAGGAATACAGTTCTAAAATCAATTTCCAATTTCGGACCAGCGAATTTAACGTAAAATTAAACGACGAACCGGAAATGCAAATATCAAGGGGTGCAGTAGCGCTCCGAAGGCAAGTTTGAGGTCTAAACATGGCTGCGACACCTTATATACACGTCAATTCGATATTTTGAATTTCTTTCTTCAATAAAATTGTATTTATTGCACTTCCTTAATGTTTTAAGGTTTTTAACATAGTTTCATAGGCTACTTTACAATCTGCAACAAGTCGATTTGAAAAAGATGTGCTTAATGCAGAGAAATTTTGAAAAAGTTACTAGAGGTGTCGATTACAAAATAATTTTTCGTCTCCCTAGTTTTGTTTTTACGCACGAAGTTATCAGGAAGTCAATGACCAACTTACAAATATGTTTTTTTAATTTTTAATTCACACAATTTGATTCTGACAAATAACTAACACAGAGAAACTTCATTACCATACATCTCAAACTTGCCCAGCTTTTTTACCTTTTCATAAAAAGGTCAGCTTCATTCGAGATACAGTCCTAAGATCAATTTCCAATTTCGAACCGGCGAATTTAACATAAAATTTAACGACGAACCGGAAATGCAAATATCAAGGGGTGCAGTAGCGCTCCGAAGGCAAGTTTGAGGCCTAAACATGGCTGCGACACCTTATATACACGTCAATTCGATATTTTGAATTTCTCTCTTCAATAAAATCGTATTTATTGCACTTTCTTAATGTTTTAAGGTTTTTAACATAGTTTCATAGGCTACTTTACAATCTGCAACAAGTCGATTTGAAAAAGATGTGCTTAATGCAGAGAAATTTTGAAAAAGTTACTAGAAGTGTCGATTACAAAATAATTTTTCGTCTCCCTCGTTTTGTTTTTACGCACGAAGTTATCAGGTAGTCAATGACCAACTTACAAATATGTTCTTTTAATTTTTAATTCATACAATTTGATTCTGACAAATAACTAACACAGAGAAACTTACACAGAGAAACTTCATTACCCTCAAACTTGCCCAGCTTTTTTACCTTTTCATAAAAAGGTCGGCTTCATTCGAGATACAGTCCTAAAATCAATTTCCAATTTCGGACCGGCGAATTTAACATAAAATTTAACGACGAACAGGAAATGCAAATATCAAGGGGTGCAGTAGCGCTCCGAAGGCAAGTTTGAGGCCTAAACATGGCTACGACACCTTATATACACGTCAATTCGATATTTTGAATTTCTTTCTTCAATAAAATTGTATTTATTGCACTTTCTTAATGTTTTAAGGTTTTTAACATAGTTTCATAGGCTACTTTACAATCTGCAACAAGTCGATTTGAAAAAGATGTGCTTAATGCAGAGAAATTTTGAAAAAGTTACTAGANTTTTTACCTTTTCATAAAAAGGTCAGCTTCATTCGAGATACAGTCCTAAAATCAATTTCCAATTTCGAACCGGCGAATTTAACATAAAATTTAACGACGAACCGGAAATCCAAATATCAAGGGGTGCAGTAGCGCTCCGAAGGCAAGTTTGAGGCCTAAACATGGCTGCAACACCTTATGTATATACACGTCAATTCGATATTTTGAATTTCTTTCTTCAATAAAATTGTATTTATTGCACTTTCTTAATGTTTTAAGGTTTTTAACATAGTTTCATAGGCTACTTTACAATCTGCAACAAGTCGATTTGAAAAAGATGTGCTTGATGCATAGAAATTTTGAAAAAGTTACTAGAAGTGTCGATTACAAAATAATTTTTCGTCTCCCTAGTTTTGTTTTTACGCACGAAGTTATCAGGAAGTCAATGACCAACTTACAAATATGTTTTTTTAATTTTTAATTCATACAATTTGATTCTGACAAATAACTAACACAGAGAAACTTCATTACCATACATCTCAAACTTGCCCAGCTTTTTTACCTTTTCATAAAAAGGTCAGCTTCATTCGAGATACAGTCCTAAAATCAATTTCCAATTTCGAACCGGCGAATTTAACACAAAATTAAACGACGAACCGGAATCGCAAACATACGAAGAAGTTCCAATTGTTAATTAATTTACGTCCGATCGAGTAACCAAAGGGGATGCATTTACGTAATTGAATCTGATTCCCGGTGCCACGATTCGAACCAGACGTCGTTCGTAATCTCACGAATTTTTCGCGTGCAAGCAGTCGCAGTTTCTTGCCCCATTTAACCCCCGCGTTCCGCCCGAGACCTCGATCTCAATTTCTTCGACGCCCGAGCTACCTTCACCCAATCCTCCTGCTTTCCTTTCGCCTCCTTGTCCTTCTCTCCTGTTTCAATACTTGTTTGTACTTCTAGCCTCCTCGTTCTCCACTGACTGAGTCCTGTTTCACCTTCTGACACTGAAACCACCAACGTTCTTTTTTTATATATAAAATTATTTCGACTGGCTTCGTACTTCCGGCCGCCGACTCGCTTTCATCCGCGGTAGGACCGTCGATCTCTGGAAATTTCATCGAAACTTTCGGCAAGCCCCGGCGGGGGCGAAATTTCTGCGACGGTCGTCGAGAGCGCGACTGATAGTAGTTAGTACGTGATTCATCCCCCCCGACGGCTCCGTCTCGTTGCCTCTATCCCGTTTCTCTATATCTCTTGTTATCCGGGACTGCAGTGGCGGGTAATTAATTCGTGGAATTGCAGCTCCTCCTCGGCGCGGAGAGTTACGTACTCTCTCTATCTCTCTCTCTCCATCTCTCCGTTCCCAGGGATGAAGCTCGCGCGAGGGGGTCGAAGAACCGGGAGATCGGGTCGTGCACGTGTTGCGGCGAACGTAGTTATTCTGACCCAGATTCTATTTTGAATGCCGTGCACTGTGTCGATACCAGCCGCCGACTATTGCACGCGAACTTCCGTCGACGAAAAACTAATAACCCCGTCGCGGCGGCGACGTTTCGTCTGAAAGCGTAGGAATTCTTGCTAATTATTTTTGTCTTTTAATACTTCACGTTCGTTCGGTGGCTGAAATCTCGATGCCACTTACAACGTAGATTACGGAGTTGTAGGTACGCGGCGGTGCGGATCGAGAAATGCGAAGCGCAGGAACGACGACGACGGCGGAAGGGAAGTGAAAAGATCGAGGACGGAATTAACGAGTACAATCGGTTTTCCGTTGGAACGAATTAAGAACGTTCTCCCGCGCTGGACAAAAGGAGATTAAAAGTTAATAAAAATAAACGTGGCGCAGGTATATTAGCAAATCCCTTTAAAGCTACGTCGAATTCTTTGCTCCTCTCTCCGGGCGCCGCGTCCGATTCCCATTTCTCCCTCGTCTCTCTCTCTCTCTCTCTCTCTCTATTTCTCTTTCTGTTCTCCCGGTTCCACGCGCGTTTCATCGTTATTCCTGATTCCTCGGGAAAACGGTTAATCCGTCTTTTGTGCAGCCATCCAGTATCCTAGACTCCGGCCGTCGGTCGAAAATAAAATNTGGCTGAAATCTCGATGCCACTTACAACGTAGATTACGGAGTTGTAGGTACGCGGCGGTGCGGATCGAAAAATGCGAAGCGCAGGAACGACGACGACGACGACGGAAGGGAAGTGAAAAGATCGAGGACGGAATTAACGAGTACAATCGGTTTTCCGTTGGAACGAATTAAGAACGTTCTCCCGCGCTGGACAAAAGGAGATTAAAAGTTAATAAAAATAAACGTGGCGCAGGTATATTAGCAAATCCCTTTAAAGCTACGTCGAATTCTTTGCTCCTCTCTCCGGGCGCCGCGTCCGATTCCCATTTCTCCCTCGTCTCTCTCTCTCTCTCTCTCTCTCTATTTCTCTTTCTGTTCTCCCGGTTCCACGCGCGTTTCATCGTTATTCCTGATTCCTCGGGAAAACGGTTAATCCGTCTTTTGTGCAGCCATCCAGTATCCTAGACTCCGGCCGTCGGTCGAAAATAAAATGGAAAGAGGAGCGAATAAAGGCGCGCAGCGAGCAGAAATGGAATAACCGGGCGGGCACGCCGCGTATGAATCCCGGTATCGCGTTTCACTCTTCCTCCTCCTCCTCCTCCTCCCTCTTATATCTTTGCACGCTGTGCAACAAGCGTTCCACGTGTCTCTGACCGAAGCCCTCTTTTCTTCTTCTTCTTCTTCTTCTCTTCCGAGAAGAAATCACGCTCCGGCTGGCTTAGGGATGTTCCATTCCGATTCGATTCTTTGAAAAATCGATTTTTTTGTTTAAAAAATCGAATACCAAAGAATCGATTCAAAAAGTCGATTCTTTNGGTATCGCGTTTCACTCTTCCTCCTCCTCCTCCTCCCTCTTATATCTTTGGACGCTGTGCAACAAGCGTTCCACGTGTCTCTGACCGAAGCCCTCTTTTCTTCTTCTTATTCCTCTCTTCCGAGAAGAAATCACGCTCCGGCTGGCTTAGGGATGTTCCATTCCGATTCGATTCTTTGAAAAATCGATTTTTTTGTTTAAAAAATCGAATACCAAAGAATCGATTCAAAAAGTCGATTCTTTGGTATTCGATTCTCCCCAAAATCGATTCTTTGATATAAGAATCGACAATCGATCTTTAGCCCTCTGAGGAATTAAAATCCCTAAAAATCGATTTTCTTGTTTAAAAAATCGACTGTTTGAATCGATTCTTTGGTATTCGATTCTCCCCAGAATCGATTCTTTGATATAAGAATCGACAACCGATTTTTAGCCCTCTGAGGAATTAAAATCCCTAAAAATCGATTTTCTTGTTTAAAAGATCGACTGTTTGAATCGATTCTTTGGTATTCGATTCTCCCCAGAATCGATTCTTTGATATAAGAATCGACAACCGATTTTTAGACCTCTGAGGAATTAAAATCCCTAAAAATCGATTTTCTTGTTTAAAAAATCGACTTTTTGAATCGAATCTTTGGTATTCGATTCTCCCCAGAATCGATTCTTTGATATAAGAATCGACAACCGATTTTTAGCCCTCTGAGGAATTAAAATCCCTAAAAATCGATTTTCTTGTTTAAAAAATCGACTGTTTGAATCGATTCTTTGGTATTCGATTCTCCCCAGAATCGATTCTTTGATATAAGAATCGACAACCGATTTTTAGCCCTCTGAGGAATTAAAATCCCTAAAAATCGATTTTCTTGTTTAAAAGATCGACTGTTTGAATCGATTCTTTGGTATTCGATTCTCCCCAGAATCGATTCTTTGATATAAGAATCGACAACCGATTTTTAGACCTCTGAGGAATTAAAATCCCTAAAAATCGATTTTCTTGTTTAAAAAATCGACTTTTTGAATCGAATCTTTGGTATTCGATTCTCCCCAGAATCGATTCTTTGATATAAGAATCGACAACCGATTTTTAGCCCTCTGAGGAATTAAAATCCCTAAAAATCGATTTTCTTGTTTAAAAAATCGACTGTTTGAATCGATTCTTTGGTATTCGATTCTCCCCAGAATCGATTCTTTGATATAAGAATCGACAACCGATTTTTAGCCCTCTGAGGAATTAAAATCCCTAAAAATCGATTTTCTTGTTTAAAAGATCGACTGTTTGAATCGATTCTTTGGTATTCGATTCTCCCCAGAATCGATTCTTTGATATAAGAATCGACAACCGATTTTTAGACCTCTGAGGAATTAAAATCCCTAAAAATCGATTTTCTTGTTTAAAAAATCGACTTTTTGAATCGAATCTTTGGTATTCGATTCTCCCCAGAATCGATTCTTNCGGCAATTAAATAATTGAAATAAATGACAATCACTTAATTGGCATTCGTTAAGTGATAAAGAATTCAAGAGAAGTAAATAAATGATATTTGTTTTCTTGAACACAATGTCCTT
>SMSR01014160.1:0-11470 GCA_019453355.1 Ceratina japonica
AAAAATGCAATCCCTTAAATTTATCGTTATTCCAATTTTTGATATGCGTTAACAAATCTAGGGAAAAGATTAGATATAGAAGTTTCATTTAGGATTGTTTCTGAAGAAAACTTAGAAGGTATTATACAAATGATTAATGATGAAACTGTCGCACTATGGCATTGTTGTATCATATTTACAAATTCCGTTCGGCGCTTTCAAGTTTAAATAAAGAAAGAAATGATAAAGAATTCATTTGTCTTCGTATAACTCGTTCTGAAGAAAAACCAATTTTATGTATACGGAACGAACGTGTTTACTTGGCTTCTTTCCATTATAGAGACGGAATAAAAATTAATAGAAACATCAAATCAGGGCTAAGGAAATTACGCAACAAATCTACGTTTTTGTTAGACTGAATAGTTTAACTAAATGTTGAAAATTTTTCCAAGAACATTACAATTTCTACACATGTAACTATGTTACATATTCGTTGTTATTAATATACATAAAGTTCCGCCGTAATTTAACGGAATTCAATACTAATCCGTCCTAACACTTTTACGTTGCCGCAATCGTCTTTCTAATTAAACAAAAATTATCACAAATGAAATATCAGCGACATTTCGTCTTCTTTCGTATAACCCTTCACCTTAGTGCTAACAATAAACGCTCGATCGACAAAAGCAGACTCACCTTCCTCTCCGGGGGTGGGCTCGCTCCTCGTTGACTGGTTGGCACCCATTTTTGTCCTTCAATGAATCTGGATACGTGACACAATTGCCGGTGGCCGATGTAACGTACAGCCGAGTTTGATCGAGGCGAGGAAAGGGAACCACTTTGAATTCTCATACTTCCACCAACTCATCGTCCCGTTAATCATTTGATTGACTGTCTTTTTTTTTCTACGAACGTCTTTCGTATTCTTGGTTGCTCCTTCAACCCTTCTTTCTCCTTCTCCACCGGTCTCGTTACCCTGGTTACTTAATCTTGTTTCTTTCTCTTCATATTGTCTGCGACCCCTCCGCCGTTGTTATTAAATCTCCACCCGAAGGTCGTTTCTTTATGTCGGTATCCCCCGTTGCTCTTAACTCGTGTCTTCGCTTCTCTTCCCGTTTTTATCCCCCCTCCCCCTACGCGGTTGTTTACTTCTTTCCGCTACCGTTGCGAATCCCCTTTTTCGCTCGTCTTTGTTCTTCACTTGTCAGTTTTCCTTTTCTCTAGTTTTGTTAAGCGCGTAGAAAAAGAGTGCCGCTGGTTTTGCAACGTCGCCGCGTCGCCTGTGTCACTCCTAGTCGAAATGCAGTAAAATACGAAGGAAAGGAAACAGCATGACAGGATAAATACTTTTCACTGCCTTCTCTCAGTGTTCTTCATTATTTCATTAAACCTCCAAAGCGGTTGGAGTTTTCACCCTCTCGTTTTTAGTACCTCCAGGCGGATCGAGTTGACTTCCACCCAATTTCACTGACGTTTAACCACTTTACAAAACTTCTTCTTCATACACTTCTTTGAACCTTCAGATCGTATTTCCACCACTTTTACACTCTTCTATTTCCTTCGAATTTCATTCCTAGGTCCGTCCATCCTTTGTTCGTCTCAACATGCAGAATGCCATTGTTCTCCGAGCTTTTCTTCTGAGTTGGAATTTTCTCGCCTGCCCGGAACCTTGCGCTTCCCTTTCGTCGTAGGTAGACACGAATGTTTGCAACGAAATCAGCCGCGCAATCAATCGATCGCGGACTTAACAAGGTTGTAGTATTAATTACCGCTGAGCTGGTTAGTGCATTAATTAGCACCGGGGAAACAATGATCTTCGACTTGCGAATGAAATGGGATATCGTTGGTCAATGTTCACCTGAAACCGAGCAGATATTGATATGTAATACAGAAAAGACGTCCGTGGGATGACGGACTAATGGAGGCCGAGTAATCATCAATCTGCGGATTCGCGGAGTGGAAATCGGGATTTTATTGGTTTCTACGCGGCAGAAATTGACGTTTTCCAATAACCGCATGAAATGGGAATTATGGGAATCACGACATCTAACAAGTAAAAATTTCCATTACGCAGGGTAGTCATTTTCTACTCAGAGTCATTTAAATGTGCGTGTTAATGGGATTTTGTATTACATTCGGTTGGTGCATATGAAATGTAGTTCCCAGGAGAATATCGTACATAACTTGTTAAATCATTTGTAAGAGCGTGTTCGAGTATATATGTACAACGTTCGCAGACCGGCAACATTGTATCGGTGACAGTTCGTGCGCTTGAACGGAGGGGAAGAAGAGAGCCAGAGTCGAGTCAAGCCAAGAGAACCGTACAGTGTAGAACAGCATACGTCAGAACTGATGCTCAAACGTTGCCCGTATGGGTAAAGTCTGAGCAGCTCTGGTGTAGAATTTCGACTCGAGCTGTGCGCGAATGACGTCGTGAGGAATAAATCGGCTTCAATAGTTACCGAGTTAAAGTTATTGCCACTCCCCTAAACATTAAACGACTTTATTATCCCGAATAACAATTATTTCTCAAATTTGGAAATTGTTTATATGCTGTGTTTATAGTTTCATTATATTGCTTGGAGTAATTTGTGTTCATTTATAATATAATGTGTTATTATAATAATCGTATTTCAAAATTAAATTTAAACGGATTGTAAAAAATCAGCCAATTTTAATTGTCATATTGCTCAATAACTATGCAAATATTTTTCTAATAAAGTTGCAATGTTTTTATTTCAAGTTTTGCTGAAATATAAATTATTTCCAATAAAATTATCCCATATGTTTAATTTTAATAGTTAGACAGAAAAAACATGATAGACTGGAAAATTAAAAATTAAAAAACAGAACATTGTTTCGTATTCATCAATCTAACATAATATAGTATAAACTGTTTGCACATGATTCTATTTTATTTTACACGCAATGTTTTCCTTCTCAAACTTTGTCTTCTTTTACTGATCCGAGAAAAGAATTGTAAAGTATTTTCACAGTAATTACGTTCTCTCGACTATTCTTTATACAGAACGGTGCACTTTGGTTGATTGAAATTTTTGGTAATTGGCCAATCTTAAAGCAATTTACTTCTTTTCCTTACTCTTTTTCGGTTCTCTACCCTTAATGCCCAGAATCCAATTACTCTGGAAATTTAGTGGAAGCAAACGCTTATTATCTATCGTCTTTTCGTTTCGTAGCCAACATTCTTTCAAATTAACTAGTCAGGAAGAATAAATAAACAAAGTGTCACCTGGAATGAGCGAATGCGACAGGTAATTCAAAAGAATTTTTAATCTCGCATCAATAAATAGTCATACACACTCTATCGCGAGTGTTTCACGCGCGCCGCGTTAGACACTGAGTAAACAAACTGGCGGAAGATACGTAGAAAGATTAATATGCGAAATGCAGACGCTATTTTTTGTTTTTAGCTTTTCCTAGTCACGCTTAATTTGTTTTTAATTTATCACTTGTTCCGTTGCTAAAATGAACCAAAATCGTGTTACACGGTTATGACGTAGCAATTTCATTGGTTCGTTCATCAACGACCTTTCCCCTTGTTTCTAGAGGGTCCGCGTTTATTGTTCTAGCAAACCAGGATTTATTGACCGCTGTATATTACGACCTTCCTCTATCGACACTACTCACGTTATTCTTTACCCTCCGAAACTCTGAAATGTGTTCCAGAGAAGTCGCAATAAAGCTAAGTTCGAGACACAAAAACCCCCGCGTTATGATTTCTTATCGCCACCATTCTACTTGATGTACGTTACGTTTCTCAGATCTTGTCACCAATCAGCAGGAGAAATACGGAAAATACTCAGAGAAGAAAGTAACTGAACTGATATATTTTGACAAAAATCTAGGATTTCCGTATGAAATATTTTTGTTACAACACCAGTATACACAATCTGATTCTATATTTAATCTCAAATTTTTATTGCCTTATTACTGTAATATAATTGAAAAACTGCAATTCGACGAATATTTTAAGTATCGCTTCCAGACGTTTGGAAATCGGTGTCACAGTTATTTCTATAGATGAGACAACGGAACTTAAATGACAGCTGCCAATTCACGATCGTCCCAGTTCCTCCCTTTGTTCCCCCCGAACTGCAAACAGGCTCGTGGTGGTAAATTGATACCCGAGCAAGTTCAAATCGCGCGAAAGTATCGCGCTCATTGCACACCGCTGACATCTGAACAATCGACATCAATTTTGGCTCGGGTATTATTTACAGTCTGTCAGCAAATATAGATGATAATAAGGCAACCTTCGATTATGTTCCCCCGGCGGCGGAGACTACGAAATTAATGATGCGTGGACGTTTAACGAAGTTTAAAGTGTATACATAACAATTAACTCTCCGTATGTGTTCACATGTTTCGCATATTTTTCTTTGAATTTTGTTTTGCTTGAAGAAACTAAGGTAATAATAGAAACCGTAGAAACATTCTAAAAGCTGAAGACGATACTGTGTGCAAACAATGGTAGTTCAAATAAAATTGCAGGTGGAGGGTAGAATATATTATAGATTGGATATGTGCTGTTCGGTGAAAAAAGTACTACTTCTAATTTTTTTTAAATTGAAATGTTAGCACTTAAAGAAATGTTTCAGTAATGTCTAACGTAGGAATTCCTGTTATCAATTTCTCTTCCAACACGCAAAGAAGGAATTAAAGTTTGTACTATTTGCGACGTTTACAAATGCCGAACCATCAGATTAATTGGTGTGTTCTATAAAACATTTTGGCGTTGGCATATACAAAAGAGTACATATACCATTTATATTAATTTTTAAATAGAATACGAAAATATCGTTTTTCTGTATAGTATAATATATGTATAATTGTTTAAAAACTGAATACCAGCTTTAACCATTTTTAAAAAAATGTAGTTTTCGCAACAAGTAATAAAATATCCTGCCGGTAAAGGGGTGAAAAAAGGGATTGTGCATTTCCATGAGCTGCTATAACTTCAATTATGATAAAACATTTCTCGTTTTAAAGAATATGCGCGTTATCCTAGCCCGCCGGACTGAACGAGGTCGTGAAAATGGAAAGGAAACCCATTCAATTCAACACAGTTTTCGTTTCTCTACTACTAACTCTTTTCTTGTTTCACTCTTCTTGTTTTCGTCTATTCATTAAATGTATTCTCGCAAAAAGGTTTTCATGAGAATAGAAACGAGTGCGAAGCAACAGAGATAAGTAAGTACTGTCAAGACAGGGGCAGGGTGGAAGAGTTGGAAGTTCAGAATAACAACTTATGACGAATGACAAATGCCTCGCTACTTACAACAGTCGTACATTTGTACTGATCTCGTCTCAAGCTCTCTGCGTTACAGAATATACTATCAGATTGGTGCACATGAAAACGTCGTTTTACTTTTTAAATTTAAAGTTTCTAGTCGAACATCATCTGTCATGTTTTTCCTCCTATTATTATGAGTCAAACTAAACAGGGGATAATATTTTGTTATACAATATATATACACATACTAATAATAATTTGAATGAAATAATTTATACTTCACATTGCGATTTCACTAAAATCAAATATTGCAATGCTCACCGTTGACCACTAGTGGCAATGGGCATTTGTTTATACGTATTTTCGATTAAAATAATGAGTAATAATGAGTTGTCGTATATACATCATTATTGACCAATGTGGTATAATTGAAACACTAGTTGATTTTGTACGATCTGTTTATACCTGCAATTTTGAAATACGATTGTTATAAAAGTCAGTCAATCCAAATTCGATAACGATGAAACAAATTACTCCTAACAGTATAATAGAACTATAAATCAGCATTCAAAGAATTCATAGATTTTAATATTCACGACCGAATTGTAAGATTTAGATGATCATTATCATTATGCAAGATAATGAAACTAGCTGCACAAAATAATAACACATTATAAGAGTAACTATGTATAGTATTCTAGAAGAATTACATTTGTTGTGTTTGTAGAAAATGAGATTTTATGTGGGCTAATTTATATTAATATAATTATATATGTATAAGATGGGTTTGTTCTGAAGCAATAGAATAAAAATCAGTGACGAATTCGTTGTCGTTCTCCAATTTAAACATTTTTAAGTTTTATTGGCTTGGAAAAAAAATATCGAGTCCATTATTATGAATTTTAATGGTATTTCCTTCTTTAGTCGACGACTGTTACTTGGAATGCCTCTACGTGTTATTTTCCTTTCCAGGAAGCTATGTATGCGGTGTACCACTATAGACCGTAATCCAGTATTAGTTTCTGCTTTTGTTCCATGTTTCATTGTGGTATGTATGTACATGCATATATGTATATTATTAGTATTTTCATTCGATGTTGAATTTCCATTGTTGTGGAGGAATTAAATTTGTTTACGANGTACTGATCTCGTCTCAAGCTCTCTGCGTTACAGAATATACTATCAGATTGGTGCACATGAAAACGTCGTTTTACTTTTTAAATTTAAAGTTTCTAGTCGAACATCATCTGTCATGTTTTTCCTCCTATTATTATGAGTCAAACTAAACAGGGGATAATATTTTGTTATACAATATATATACACATACTAATAATAATTTGAATGAAATAATTTATACTTCACATTGCGATTTCACTAAAATCAAATATTGCAATGCTCACCGTTGACCACTAGTGGCAATGGGCATTTGTTTATACGTATTTTCGATTAAAATAATGAGTAATAATGAGTTGTCGTATATACATCATTATTGACCAATGTGGTATAATTGAAACACTAGTTGATTTTGTACGATCTGTTTATACCTGCAATTTTGAAATACGATTGTTATAGAAGTCAGTCAATCCAAATTCGATAACGATGAAACAAATTACTCCTAACAGTATAATAGAACTATAAATCAGCATTCAAAGAATTCATAGATTTTAATATTCACGACCGAATTGTAAGATTTAGATGATCATTATCATTATGCAAGATAATGAAACTAGCTGCACAAAATAATAACACATTATAAGAGTAACTATGTATAGTATTCTAGAAGAATTACATTTGTTGTGTTTGTAGAAAATGAGATTTTACGTGGGCTAATTTATATTAATATAATTATATATGTATAAGATGGGTTTGTTCTGAAGCAATAGAATAAAAATCAGTGACGAATTCGTTGTCGTTCTCCAATTTAAACATTTTTAAGTTTTATTGGCTTGGAAAAAAAATATCGAGTCCATTATTATGAATTTTAATGGTATTTCCTTCTTTAGTCGACGACTGTTACTTGGAATGCCTCTACGTGTTATTTTCCTTTCCAGGAAGCTACGTATGCGGTGTACCACTATAGACCGTAATCCAGTATTAGTTTCTGCTTTTGTTCCATGTTTCATTGTGGTATGTATGTACATGCATATATGTATATTATTAGTATTTTCATTCGATGTTGAATTTCCATTGTTGTGGAGGAATTAAATTTGTTTACGATTTCCACTTTGTTCATCGTTATTGTTATGTCTTTGGTTATTATTTCTATGTTGACCGTTTTTGAATCGTGTTTCACTCTTTTAAAAACGCTATCGCATGTCACTGTCATATGACTTTGACAACAAATTGTTTGAAAGATCAAAGTCGAAGCGATTGCAGGTATTCGTTAAATGAAATTAAAACTCGCGCGTTGCCACTTTTTTGAATCCCGAGATTGAAGAAGGAGATCGATGCGAAAAACTAATATGCTAGTGCCAGTATTGTATGCATACTATAATATTTTCTTTTTTTAAACATTTTTTCAATTTTTCGTCTATCTTGTATTCATGAAAGACTAAATAAATATTTGAAATTCGTTTTTATAAGTTATTTGTGCGATTCCGTCCAACGATTGAAGAAAAATATTACCAATTTTTGTGAGAATTTTTGAAAATTTTAATACTGACTCATCCATTCATTTGTATATAGCATGGGCTCAAATACATCAAACTTTTTACTACTTATAAAAATGGTAATGTATATAAAAAAGCTTTCTTACTGACTCACTTGCCAACCCTCACAAAAAAATTGGTACGAATCTACTTAAAATTTTGAGGGGAGTTTATTCCTACCATGCTGTAGGTGCTTACTAAAGGAGGATTTTCTGAAATCTCGTGTTTTCCTCGTTATTGCAGTAACTTTTTAATAATGAGATACAAAATTCGTTTTGGTTAAAATGTCATTTTATAAAAACACTACAAAAATACTTCTGGATTTTTCGAATTCTCATCCTTAAGGTGGTGCAATGGGATAAACTGAATTTATTCCTCTTATACAATATGAGATATGGACTTGGTTTCTGCTTATAAAAATGTACGAAGCTCATTTTCTCGATTTTTCAGAATTCCATCCTTAAGGGGGTGAAGTAGAGTGAAACATATTTTTACGAATTTCCATAACTTTTTACCTCGTAAGGACAATTTTATGTAACTTGTATCAGAGCGAGTTGAAGAAGTAATTTAAATTGAGCACTGAGCACCTATGGGAAGAGTCACGAATGTGTTTTACAAATAGCTACATAAATAAGAAATGAATTCTAGCATTTTTCACTGAAACAAAAGTATTCCAGGCGAAACCGCGATAGAGAGTACTAGTGATCTTCATATAAAGTTGGAGGAACGTACCGCGTACGTGAAAAAGTATAATACAAATTCCTCTAAAAAGTTATCTGCTATATGTATTACCTCCTTTCACAATGTCTACCGTTCCTCCTTTTTATCGCGCGATACAAGCAGAAGCGAGAGACTCCTTAACGTCGTTAACTGCCTAAGTCGTTTTTATTTCACGGAAAATACATTACGGAATATTTTTCATAAAGCGTCGGGGATGGAACTTCGTTTCACGCGGCAATATTCTTTCCTTCGTCGCAGCATCGCCGTGCTCTTCGTATTATTATATAAAGGGGCAGTATTCAACAATAACGATGAGACATAGTGTGCTCGTGCACTTAATAAAGCACGGTTAACGAGAATATTCAAATAACGCGCGTCTCGTTCCCTGATTTTATGATATGATAATGAGATCTAAATTCTCAATGGGAATGATGTGACAGCATCAGTTGATTATACCGTGAATTGTAATTCTTCGTAACGCGATATTAAGCGAGCCGTTCGATGTACGCAAATCTAATGGTCTGGAGGGGCAGTAGCAATTTTTCGACGTTGCAACGATAATGATCTCATTCAAGGCACCGGGGGAAATCGAGTGACCGATTCGATTGCAAGCAGCGGGGGAAAACATAAAATAAGAAATATCAGTACCAATGAAATCAAGATTGGAATGGGGGGAGTAAGTGAAAAAAGGTCTTGCTCACTGTATACATATGTATATACACTTGAACGAAATAAGTGATAGTGGATATAATTCTTGGCATAAGTAGACAGTTTTATGTTGACTGATGTAGCAATAGAAATTTCAGACGCGTGCGTTAATTACTTACGCGAATGCCAATAAAACTGTGTTTATTTATAGTCATAGCTAACGTTAACTTTTAAACTTACTTCATTACTGAAGAGTTCGGACACTTTCAGCCGCGAATTGGACTCATTACTAAAACGCTTTCGAGCAATAATTTGAGTTATTCGATATCATAACAAAAGTAATTATCCACTCACTATTCCATTTATCACATCTTTATCACTAAATACATTGAACCGAGCAGTTCTTATAGAAGAAGTCAGACTTGGTTTAATTGGTCAATGTCACTCTTCGTTTATTCGTTCTTAATTATCGATTTTAACCATTCAATAGTCTCTAATGTCACATGATAAACAATTCACTCACTGATTTATTTGCTGAATAGCTCAAATTAGGTTTCATTGCCTTTTCGCAGAAGATTTATTTACTTCCTCCAAGTAACCGGCACAACGATGTGCACACTTTAGCATATCGCTATGAGAAATCGCGCAAAAATCCTCGTAGTATTTTAGCACGGTCTGGGGCATCCGGAGACGGACAGAAATGATCAAAGAGTCGGGAAACGCGCGCGAATCACAGAGCAGAAGTTCGTGTGTTCGCGGTCGCGGTCGCCGCACGAGTGTCGACGGTTTCGTTGACGGTTCAACGGAACGACGACGCTCGTGCAAGTAGTTATGTGTGTCTGTATATATACCGACGGCGTCTGCGCCGCGACGCCCGCCCACGAAGCGTCGCGACGCGATGCTCGCCGCTTTACATGCGTGCAAGCGCGAATGAATTATCGTCGAACTCCGTACGTGATCGTGGTGATCGATCCGTGGAAGATTTTGAGAACACAGGAACAATGAGACGGTACAGTTGTCCAAAATGATTTACTTGGCATGCACGGATTCAAAAATTAAATTCTTTTAGGTGGAAAGAGTGGATTAATTGTGCAGTATAATAATGTTATAGCTTTTTTCTATTATATATTTCTGGTACTCTTATTTCTGCTTTAATTTTAGTCGTGTTCCATCAAAATCTGTGCAGTGGAACTTGAAATGTCCGGATTTTTCTCCGAGTCTACTAGATTAACAGATTTTAGAGAAGATGATGGAAAAATAAACTGCAAGGTAGCAAGCTTCTAACTATGATTTTAATTCGAGTTTTAGTTAGGATTCATTTGCAGTCGAGTTCAAATATTGTTATGCGGATTATTCTCTTCTATCGTATAACATTACGTCACTGTATTCGTCAGGATTAAAAAACTGTAGTTTACAATTAGTTCAAAATTCGAGACATTTAACTGATGAAATGTCAATGTTCAGCAGACGAGAAATATTTATTGTACTTACGCTGTACGATGAAAACAATAAGAGAGTATTATTGAGTAAAAAGTGAATGATGTAATATAAAAAACGGTTGCGTGTCGGTAACAATTCGTTCATAGGTGGTGATACTTTCATGTTGGCAAAGTAACCTTCGGTTTTCTAAATGATCGATACGTGTTTTTTCTTCTCGGCGATATGATAGATGAGTCTAAAGACTCATCGACGGTGGTTTTGGTGAAGGATATTAATAACTGGCGAAAGACACGAGCATGTGTTACAAATTCGCATTTTATTCGATTTCGAGAAAACCGTTTCAGAATTAAGTATTACCAATAAAAAAGAACGTTGCCAGAGCGTTTTGAAAACTGCTATAAAATCAGAATTCATGCGAAAGTACAAAATTCGAATTAGGATCCTCTAATACCTAGAATATGAATTTGATACATTTATTATCTATTGGAAAATTGTATCTGTCGAAGATATAAAGTGCTTTCCACAAACAAAAATATATAAAATGTTAAAAGTTAAGTGCATATTATAGTGTTTAAATAATAAAAGAAATATTTACCTATAATGCATTTTTTGACCCGATACTATAAACGATTTAGGTTGTATAAAAATCACGGTCTAAGTACAAAGTAATGACTCCTGAGATAAACTTCTTCAGAAACTCGCCTGCTCTTACAATGCTGAACTCATTTTTCAGAATTCATCTGCATACTTCAATTTAAACGCGAACGTTGGTTGAGATTAT
>SMSR01014161.1:0-35942 GCA_019453355.1 Ceratina japonica
GAGAGCCGGGAACAAACGCGATACCCCCGCATACATATATACACCGCGGCGTGTTTCGGCAACTGCGCCCCCGCAAAAAGAGTTCGCACGCCGCCACGCCGCGTCGCCGTAACCGGTTCGCGTAAAATATTCACCACCGTTTCTTGTAATTGAATTACGTGTCGAGTCGGGCAGCAGCGCGCGCGGCCGCCGCCGAAAAATTCGCCCGAACCGCGATGTTAATTCCGGCTTGCAAATTTTTAATGAAATAATCATTTCGCCGCGAACAATGTGTGTGTACGTAATAAAGCTTCCCTTGTGTTCCGACTGAAAAATGTATTTTAATTCGTACGTCGGAGATTACTGGACGGACCGTTCCGAATCAAAAGAGGATTTCCCGGCTGTCCTTTGGAAATAGTGGAAAAAGGATTTGAAAAGTAAAGAAGGTGAAACACAATGATTGCGCATGAAAGAAACGCGGAATAGGGGTCTGTGAATTCTCAACGGCTCGACTGCCTCGGTTACTGCGGGAGGAAATATGCAGGAACGACAAGCGCCGAAACGAGCGAACCAAGTCGGGGCGAGATTTGAAGGAAAAAGGAGAGAGAGAGAAAGAGAGAGAGAGAAACCGAAACGAGGTGCTGACGTCGAGCACGTTCACTTCGATCAATGGTTATTCCATGCGAGCAATGGTAACGTTTTCTCTAACGTTTAGTTAATGGCCGGCCTTTTTCCTTCTGCTTCGAAAATCGAGATGCGTAACGCGACGCTTTGGAAGATAGAAAAACCCACGGGATAAAGTGGAACGGAAGAAAAAGCGAGATCGGAATAGGCGCGAGGTTCGTCGTATAAACGTATAATATCGATGCGGAAATCCGGCATGGCTATTATTGCCACCGGAAGTGAATTCATAACTCGCGTTTTACGCACCCGTGAACGTGAGCGGTGCACCGGGATTTAAATAGTAATTTAGACGTACGTATCACTTGTCCTCGGTGAAAGCAGTCTAATGGGACTATGTATAATTCATTGCACATCGTCGCTCCACGTAATACAATATTATCAGAGACTTGATATAATTAATGACGGTGGAAAAATACTTCCTTTTGTTCCGGAATAGAAAAAAGTGGACAAATTAAACAATAAAAATAAATGCCTAATTAACGGGGAAAATTTGACGTTTGATCGATTTTCTCAAAACATGAAACGCAAACGTGTTACTATATCATTAATGATAATTGGACGTAATCTCTTTATACGCGGTAGGATCGTTTAGGCGTTGATTAGTGTTCCCGAGTCACGTTCTCCAAGGGTTCACGATTAAATAAAGAAGAACAGAGACAAGAATACAGGGAGATAAGAATAAACGCTTAATTTATCTGGCAACTATAAATGCACAGAAGGGTGATACTTGAACACGCGCGCATGAACGCGATGAACACGGTGAACGCAATACGTTGCAGGAGTCGCGCCGTTGGATGCATCGCGAATTGTGCATTGTGAGTCAGCCCACGTACAAGTATATTATTTTCTAACGAGGAAAGACAGCTCAACGCATCGATCCAGCGTTGTAAAACAGCTCTATCGCTAAACTCTTCCATTCTATGGCAATGAAAGGCCATTCATCGCAATTATTATCGCGAAACCGCACAGGTAATTCTCGGAAACTTGATGCGCAGTTTCTCTCCGCAGTAGGTAGGTATACGCGCTCAAAGAGATTTCCATGCATTCAAGAAAATTGCCACTTACATCAGATAACCGACGCAACCTGCCTGAACGTGTTCCCACTCTGATATTAATTCGAGTGCTGCAAACTGAAAATTATACGCTACTCGCTTTTCCGTATTCTAGTTTCCGAAAGACAAATGCATCGCCGCACGAATTATTCCAACTCTCGCACGCATCGCGCTGCCACTTTATCATAAAAAAAGAATCCACTTTAATCTTACGAATAATAATTTTTTTCGTTCCTCTATAATTTCTTGACAGGTAAATTAACGATTGCAAAACGCTGTTTCATTAAAAACGTTATGTACTTCTAATAAGCGATATTAATCCTTGTCCGAATGAATTTCATAAATGGACGATTTCATCTTAATGAAGCTATAAACTTAAGACGTACAATACGCGATGTCGAGGTCAATTCTACCCTACGTGACCCATGCGAACCGCCCACCTGGGTATAGCGTGTCGCTAGAGATACCTATATACACGTCTGATGAACGTACTCGTACTTTACCAATTAAACAAGTTTTGAAGTTAGCCACTATGATTGATCTCGTCGAGAAGTTGCTCATTTTCGACGCCATAAAGGGGATCGGTTCGCTTGCTCTCGATAAACTAACGTCAGTCACACGAATCATTATACGAGATAGGATACAATAATGCCAATGAGATTACCAAAATGAATAATTGCTTGTTTGGTTACAAACGAACGTAAACTGGCCAAACCTGTTTCCTTTGCTCTCTACTTAATAATCAGATTTTCAACGGATAATTATTGCATATTATATTCAATCGTGACTATGCAAACGTGTAACACTCCTATTTCATCTGAGTTTTTGTGAACTCGCTCGAATAAATATCCCACGACGCTCGAAATACGCAAATCGATCGGGGACGACGAGTACACTCGTACAAAGTCAAGATCGGAGGAAGCATGTTGTCAGTCGTTTCGATGGAATATAAAAATAGTATGCGAACAGAACGGGGCCGTGTGCGCCACGCGGGCACGGGAGGAGGGCATAAAAAATTAACAGCCGCCGTAAATCAGCGTACACACGCGCGTGGATAGCGCGAGGGGAGGGCAGGGAAGCTATTTAAAATTTGATAGATGATTAAATCGATATTCGACTGGGTGTTCGCTGAGCAGGATTCGACGTCGAGACCGAATATAGATACTGTAAATATTTTAATGCGACGATATGCCGCGATACAACATCCTTTCGGCTTTAGTCGAGCCGCACGAATTCCGCCGTTTGAATAAATCAAAAACATTATTGATGCTCGCGACAATGCATCGGCGGGGAACCGTGCGCGCATGCACCCGCACGCGATGGGAAAAAAACATCAATACCAAAGCGGAATGCATACATTGTGCAAGGTGATCGACGTTTTTCCATATAACACGCGTCTCGGCTATTCATCTAAAAATAACGTGTCGACGATAACTTGATATTCCGCGCTAGGTTGTGCCGCGTATTTTGTTTCGCGTGTACCTGCGCATCGAGAGAGACCTTAAACAATTACGCTTGCGTACATCGCGTTAAATAATTGTTATTTTGTGTCACGATTGCGGAACACGCGACACGAGTGGTTTCCGGTGGCTCTTTACTCGGCCATACGATACACCGGCCGGCAATATTGCAATTTCGAGACTCAACTGCGAAGTAAACAATCGCGTCGAATGTACAATGTTTTTTTTTATCTTTCTTCCGGTTATGAAAATCAATGTATAACTATTAAAAAAAAAACACTTACGTCAGTCGTCTGTTTTTTTAGACACAATTCAACATGCTTCTAATAAAATATTTGCCGTCGGCTCGTACCGTCGTTCAGCTATAAGGAAACGGAATAAAAACCTCTCTACCCATCTGTGTAAATAAAATTCATCGACGAGTGACTCAATGCATTACAAATCGATGAATATAGGTTGGTTAGCTTTTCAACCGGTGAACCTTCGACAAATATCTGCCGGAAGTTCAAAGACGAACTGGAAGACGTTTCCCGTCGGATATAAAAATTTACATATCTTTTTCTACATCGACGTTTAGATTAGCGAAAAATCTATAAGGGAAATTCCATGCGTACGTTGGATTTCTAATTGGCAGAAAGTGTGGGTTATTGTCTTGTAACATCGCGGGGCTGGCAAACGCGTTATATCGTGATTCTAGCGATGCGTATCCGGATCAGTGAACTTTCAGGCACTTGGCGAACCAAACGGATGCATGCGGATTCACGATGAACGAACGAACGAACGAGTGAATAGACAGACGGGATATTCGATAGGCGTACGAATAGAATAATGCCTAACCTGCTGTTAAATCACTCGTTCATGCCTTCGCTACCTGCCCTTGAGTCAAATCGCGGCCATTGTATTCGCTCCGCACGGGGGAGCACCGAGACTTCCCTTATTCTTTGATTCGAACTCGTTCCAACCTTTTTCCCGTCAAATCGCCTGCGGGCTGACACCGATCCTAAATCAAGCTAGCATTCTTCCAGGCGCGACCCTCCGTATAATACTCGCCGGCGATTGCAGTTCGATACCATTTTTTACACAACTAATAACTCTCTTATTTGACTTATAATACCTACGAGTTCTGTGTTTAAAATAATTGATAGCTAACTCAACGACCGTAATAATTACCTTCCGGAATAATTGCAGAACATGTCAGTATTATCAAGATTTAATACGTTGAAAGAAGATAATAGACGAAACGTTTTCGAGCGAACTATGTACGTGTGTGCGCATTTAGGTGAACGGCGAGTTTATTAAAAGTTGGCGTAATGAAAATATCTGGGGAGTCTTGAGCACGGTAGCGCTGCATAATTTACGGGAACTCAATATGAACGAAAGACGGCCGGCTCGGGCGAGTGGTTAGCGAAAAAGAAAATAATGGTGGCGATGGTGCAGCGAGAAGAGCGTAGCTAAAGCTCACTCTCAGGTCGGATACATAACGTTCCAGGATTAATGCTATAAAGAAGGAATCTCGAGCGGCGCTCGGCTCCGAGTGGATGCCAGAGGCGAGCACGAAAAACACTCGTATATTCCCGGTGCATTCTCTGTTTACGGGCTGTTAACTGCGTGCGACCGTCTCGAGTTACATCAATAAACACGTACATAGATGCGCGCGCACGTGCAGCAGCTACCACGCCGCGGGTGGCGCGGGAAAGGGTTGACGAAGGTGGACTGTGGGAAAGGGGGAGAGAAAACGGGTGACACGGAGGTGCGCAGGGTGCCACTAGACGAACGGCCGATCCGCGGGGGCGTGAAACAAACAGAAGCGCATTAGAGAAGCGTTTTATAATAGTTACGTGTCGGGGGCTCGCGTTAATAAATATTTATTGACGGTAACGCGTGCATGACCGGGCTCTTGAACGTGCATCGAAATGCACTCGCATAATCGCCGTTGCAGATCAGAGGCGCGAGAGTACGTCTAACTCTCCTACCCTTCTCTCTTTTGTTTTCAATCGTACTATTCAAACCGCTTCTCTCACAATCACTGTATACATGTATAGCGCGCGCATATACGTACAAGCCGGTTCCCTCCGTTCTCGCGTATTTCGCCCGTCCCCTATCCATCGCCAACCATCCCTCAATTCCTTGGTATCCGCACGAAACCTCGGTGTAAGGGACTAATTGGATTTCGCCCTCCACGCTAATGACCGTATTCCATTTCCGCGGTTCGACCCAGTCGACGTCGGTGCATCTCGTTGCATGATCTTCCAACGAGAATCACATTACCCGACTGTATATGTACACGGCTGAGAGAGATTGTCTTTCGCTTTAGTTTAGCGGCTCGATTGCTTCTAAAAGTCCGGGTTCACGCGCACGCCGGCTCGTGCGCAAAAAGGAAAAGTAATTCTCTTCTGAAGGGATTTCTTACGGTAATTTAACGATGCCTTGCATCTTTTTAAAAACGCGTTGCACCGCGCGTGGCTGCGCTCCCATCGAATTCATTAACGGGAAAATAAATCGTTTCAACCCTCCCTTCTTAACATAATTAAAAATTTACAGTGAGGCGAAAGGCAATTAATTAAAGCCGCGCTTGGGTATAACAGTCTTTGTTGCACAAGCAATCTGTTATACAAGACCAGACGTACTTAACATGCTGTTTCAATAATTCATTGTAGACGAAAGAGAACGTTTATAGAAGAATGATAACGCGATGTAAACAAGCGCAACGTTAAAAAACGAACGCGGGGAAGGAAATATAGCAAACAGATGAATCAAATTCTAGCTGCTTCGGCAGTAATGCGTGAATTAAACTTCACGTGTTACACCGCGTGAAACACGTGTTTCAGAAGAATAATATTTCTTTTAGATTTAGTCGAGTTTCGGTTGACCGAAATAATGTTTGACGCTGCAACTCTTTTTGGATTTTATCGTTTCAGAATTTTACGAGCTCATATCTGGAAATGCAATCCGGCAACAATAATCGTAACACTTTCTTTGTTTCGTTCCAAGTGTAATGACCAATTAATAGGTAATTTACCATAACCGGCGGTTCATTGAAAAGGGAATGCGTTCGATGCAATTAAGAAAAAAGACGATTAAATGGTTTAATAGCACTTTTACGGCGTTGCAATGAAATTACTTCGCTTTTACGGCGCGTCCAACAATTATGCTTCGATAATGTTCACTTCGGCGAATTATTAAATTTTGTAACTGGTTTTTAATCGACGAAAGAGTGGATCGGGGAGAAAAAATAGCAGAATTTTAATATTTCCCATTTGTTACGGGACTAAAAAGAATGAAAGCTTTCGATAAAAAAAAAGGAGAAACAATTTCCGGACTGTTATCAAGAGCACTCCGGCACTTCAATTTCTACGCGCAGCACGAATAATCGTGAAAATACGACGCTTTTAAAAAAAATTAAAACTCTGAAACAAAACCGAGTAAAAAAAAAACAAGTAATATCGTACCGAGCGAATTGCACGAAAAAACGAAACGTATTCAAACGCGGTGCATATTTCGTGCCTTTTATTCGTTCGGTTCGAACCGTACCTATCTTTATTTTTTCATCCCCGGTCGCGTGTATAAAATCGTTCCGCAAGAACGCAAGACAATAATTTACAACAAATTCCGCTCGCGTTCGACTCCGCGTAATCTAGATATAGAAAAATCAAAAAGGAAAAACCGATGGGCTCTGGCAGCGCGGTCCCCGATCCGAATAAAGCTCGGCTTTGCCGCTAAATAGACGCGACGGGACAGCTGGAAAAAAAAAATCCTCCGCGGAAAAAAGTGTATATCATTTTCAATTAAAAAAGCCGGTCGGCGCAGATATTTTTCATCCGATGGGAAGAATGCGTTAGCGCAAAAGCACGGATTTCGAATTCAATGGCGGGGTATGATGAATTCTACCGTCGCGCGCATGAATGCACTTTAACGGTGCACACGCGTGTCGAAACGTTACATTTATTTCGAGATACACGCGCGCTCGGGAGACCCCGGCAAAAATGCGACTGGGAAAAGCAGTGAATTTAAAAAACACGGAAGGTCAACGTACGCTCTAACGTCAACGATCGTAACTTTTATACACGGGATCCGTCTAGGAGAGATCGCGCTCTAACCCGGCGCAAAAAGCGTCCCAGTCACTGTTTGTGAATATTTTTTATTCCGCTACGGCTTTCAAATAGAACTGTCCCTCCGCGGACGAGGCTTTTACGCAGATTACGAATTTTGTTAACGCGCGACAGATATAAAACAGATATTCGAATCATTTTCGACGACAATCGCCGCTTTCATAACGGCGACGATTATATTGAATGAATCGCATGGAAGTTTGGCAGGAAAATTGAGAGTTATGAAACGCTCGGTGGGAATATAAATAGTATGAATGTTACAGTTATGAAACATTTATTAAAAGCGTCGGCTCCATGAATATTGCCAAACCAATAAAACATCGCATTATTACATCTGTAACCGGCGCACGTTTATTTCCAGTTATTATTTGCCCATACCGATCCACTATATTACTTTTCAACTCGATTCCGCGCGCATCCTAGTTATACGTATCACGACTTAAACGATTCGTTTTGTTTTCACGCTCCGTCCGTTACGATCCTATCGAAACCGTTCTGGAATACTTCCGTGACTGGACGCGCATTCATTTCAGCTCCGAAATGTTATAAATTCCGGGCTCGTCCGTTTTATTCGTTGGAACGTGGTCGGTTGATAGGGTGACAATGAGCTCGGTGTAAATTTTACCGGCGCGGCGCTCAAATTATTCCAGCGAAGATTTAAAATATTCAGTCACATCACGCACCCGGTGTTGCGTGACGCGGAGGGTAACAGAGACGAGATCGGTGAAAGCCCACGCTGCTCCGTGCATACACGGTGTTCAAAAAGACTACGATAATATCTCGGAAGGGGTTGAACTTTCAACCTGTTTATCACGATTCTTTTCTTAATCACTACTTACAACGTGTCCGTCCTTTGACAGACACACTTTTTCGAGTGTCGGAATATTTTCTAAAAACTAAACCGCATTTCTTACGTGTCGACCTCGACGCGTGAAATCGTCCTTAAAAAAGACTTGCCGCTGACATAGAATTCTTTTTTAACAATAAATGTGCCACTTAGGTAGTAGCGCGAAGAATCGATGAACGCGACGAGGGATCGCGTTCGAACGAGGAGATAAATTCTCGCGAAAATGGCGTGGGGCGATAAACGTGAGAAAATTTACGTGCGCGTCTCCGAGAATTATTGAAGACTTGGCTCGAGTCACGGAAATATTTTTCATTCCACGGGCATGCGTCCGTATGATCTTTATGCGGCCGTACAACACCGGCGACGCCGATGAAAACAGCGCGTCGCGACGCCATCAAAATATAGCTTTCGATCGAGAGCGAAATTTGTTGTTGGAACCTGTAACGTCCCCGACGACGTTCACTTATTCGCGGAATCATTCTCGATTCACTACACGACGGAAGGACAGAAACGAGTTAGAAGCTTGACATCACGCCGCGTATAATCAAGATGCAAATGAGGTTGCATGAGAGTCGATAATATACATCATCGCGTAACATATACATTCACTTCGTTTTATGAAAGAACTGAAACTTAGTAGCGTTGCGAACAGAACGCAGGAAATTGATCAATTACGGAAGACGCTATCCTCTCTTTTCATTCAAGAAATACTCGACCGTCGAACGAATGCAATAACGTCAGCGTTGCTTAGAACCGAGCTTTCCGAGCGTGCAGCAAGCGTTCCCTAACGCGCCGACAAAGTGTAACGACGAAATTGGATACAGCTTCGAGGATAAAAACCAAAGCTCTCTCTCTCGGTATTCTCCGCGCGAATAAACGCGACCGCGATCCCTTTCAAAACAACAGCGGAACAGTGGTGAAGGAGGAGGAGGGAGGAGGCGGTGTTCAGAAGCATTGGACCGTTGATTACACACGATTCCCAAAAATCTAGAACGAACGTGTGCGCGATGTAGCAGCAGAACCAGACGAAAAAGAGCGGATGATCAATGTCCGCGGCGCTGAAATGCACACATTCATCGCTCTTCTTCTGTCTCCATCCGATCACAAATCGCCCCCCGCGAACACATCTCTTTGTGAAGTTCCCCCGGCGCGGCGGCGCGTCGATCCACCGTTTCTAGCCAGTTTTCCAGGTGGCTTTCAGCAATAACCCGTGTCTGCCTACCCGAAACGTGACGGCCACACGTGACGTAGATACGTGTACTCCGTGCGACGCTCGTGCATCCCGCGTGCGTATGCACGTGAACACTTTCGAACACATGTTCGCCCGTGACCGGACCGTCACTCGTTGCATACGCATACGCAAGCCGACACTTGCTGCGAATCATGCGATAGCCCTGTACGCGTGTGTAGGTGCTCGGCTCTCTCTGTGGACGGCAAAAACGTTCATGCGTGAGGTGACGGTTCACGTGCACTCACGAAACCAGAATGCAAAGGGAAGAAGCCAGCGCGCAATCGCATCGCGTGCCGGCGCGGCTCGCCGTCGCGTTCCGAGTCCTCCGACGTGACTTCGAGATCACTATGCACGCGCTTCGTGATTCGAAAGAAATCTGATGATTTAATTACTGCGTCGAGATTTCACGTTTCGTTTGAATAGATGACAAGTATTTTACACGTACATAGCTCGTGAAAAACTATTTTTGACAATATGAGACATTGTGAATATATTAAAATGGTAGCGATTAAAGTATCAATGCGGAGTGTTACGTTTTAATGGAAGAACACGAAGCGGGCTCGTGAAAATGTCTGACACGCGTTCAGAGGGCATTCTCGAGAATCATTTGGAATGAACGCGACCCGTGAAGCGGTTAAATAGCACGGAGAGCGATTCGTTATGTACCGCGTCGGTGGCCCCCATGAACTAGCCGTTTCATATTAGCGTCTGGCTGCAGGTGTACGTGTTGCGCGTAGGTGTACACGTGTGCACGCGAGATACAAGCCAGCCGACCTTGCAGCTACCCTCGCCCACCGCCGGCAAAGCCGATCTGCCTATTGATTACGGGGGCGCACACTTGCCAATTTATCCGTAGGCAGAAAACAACACGCGAGAGCGTGCCTCTACGTGACAATGGAAAAGCAGGAAATCCCGATTTCGTGCAANTATTCTCGATTCACTACACGACGGAAGGACAGAAACAAGTTACAAGCTTGACATCACGCCGCGTATAATCAAGATGCAAATGAGATTGCATGAGAGTCGATAATATACATCATCGCGTAACGTATACATTCACTTCGTTTTATGAAAGAACTGAAACTTAGTAGCGTTGCGAACAGAACGCAGGAAATTGATCAATTACGGAAGACGCTATCCTCTCTTTTCATTCAAGAAATACTCGACCGTCGAACGAATGCAATAACGTCAGCGTTGCTTAGAACCGAGCTTTCCGAGCGTGCAGCAAGCGTTCCCTAACGCGCCGACAAAGTGTAACGACGAAATTGGATACAGCTTCGAGGATAAAAACCAAAGCTCTCTCTCTCGGTATTCTCCGCGCGAATAAACGCGACCGCGATCCCTTTCAAAACAACAGCGGAACAGTGGTGAAGGAGGAGGAGGAGGGAGGAGGCGGTGTTCAGAAGCATTGGACCGTTGATTACACACGATTCCCAAAAATCTAGAACGAACGTGTGCGCGATGTAGCAGCAGAACCAGACGAAAAAGAGCGGATGATCAATGTCCGCGGCGCTGAAATGCACACATTCATCGCTCTTCTTCTGTCTCCATCCGATCACAAATCGCCCCCCGCGAACACATCTCTTTGTGAAGTTCCCCCGGCGCGGCGGCGCGTCGATCCACCGTTTCTAGCCAGTTTTCCAGGTGGCTTTCAGCAATAACCCGTGTCTGCCTACCCGAAACGTGACGGCCACACGTGACGTAGATACGTGTACTCCGTGCGACGCTCGTGCATCCCGCGTGCGTATGCACGTGAACACTTTCGAACACATGTTCGCCCGTGACCGGACCGTCACTCGTTGCATACGCATACGCAAGCCGACACTTGCTGCGAATCATGCGATAGCCCTGTACGCGTGTGTAGGTGCTCGGCTCTCTCTGTGGACGGCAAAAACGTTCATGCGTGAGGTGACGGTTCACGTGCACTCACGAAACCAGAATGCAAAGGGAAGAAGCCAGCGCGCAATCGCATCGCGTGCCGGCGCGGCTCGCCGTCGCGTTCCGAGTCCTCCGACGTGACTTCGAGATCACTATGCACGCGCTTCGTGATTCGAAAGAAATCTGATGATTTAATTACCGCGTCGAGATTTCACGTTTCGTTTGAATAGATGACAAGTATTTTAAACGTACATAGCTCGTGAAAAACTATTTTTGCCAATATGAGACATTGTGAATATATTAAAAAGGTAGCGATTAAAGTATCAACGCGGAGTGTTACGTTTTAATGGAAGAACACGAAGCGGAGTCGTGAAAATGTCTGACACGCGTTCAGAGGGCATTCTCGAGAATCATTTGGAATGAACGCGACCCGTGAAGCGCGGTTAAATAGCACGGAGAGCGATTCGTTATGTACCGCGTCGGTGGCCCCCATGAACTAGCCGTTTCATATTAGCGTCTGGCTGCAGGTGTACGTGTTGCGCGTAGGTGTACACGTGTGCACGCGAGATACAAGCCAGCCGACCTTGCAGCTACCCTCGCCCACCGCCGGCAAAGCCGATCTGCCTATTGATTACGGGGGCGCACACTTGCCAATTTATCCGTAGGCAGAAAACAACACGCGAGAGCGTGCCTCTACGTGACAATGGAAAAGCAGGAAATCCCGATTTCGTGCAATCAATGAGTACCGACGCGGCGCAGGCGTCGCTGCCCGTCGCTACCGACGCCGAGACCGCCACGGATTAATCCGGCTTTACGACGTATTTTTTTGTCCTACCTTTTATCTCCCGCGCCTCTCCCGGTTTTTCCTCTCGCCGCCGTGCCCACGGCACCCTCGTCACCGCCGTTTGCGTCAATTTCTCTCTACCTGCTCCTCCTTTCTACTCCCCCGGCGTGCCATCCGTTACGGCCTTCCGTCTCGACAGCCGGTTCACGCTCGCCTCGAAATACCGGGAGCGAGGGCACGCGGGCCTAAGAACCGAATCGCAAAGTCGGTTTCGTCGCGCCAATTACTTTCGAAACGATTGCCGTTTTCTCTCGGCGCGGCTGCCTTTACGTATTTCCCTTTACCGGTAACCAGCCACCAGTCCTCGACCTTTTTCCATCTCCGAGAGCACGGATATTTTTTTCTCCGCTCACTCGCGCACCTTTTTCTAAAGCAATCATCGCGACGCCCGTGTTACTCCGTATCGCATTTTCAAGCTCGAAACTGGCGCCGTGACGTGTTCGGTAAAACCACCGAAGAGATACTACTAAAGAGTGACAGTGCCCCCATAATCGTTGGGACAGCCAATGGGGTCCAAAGAGGCTTGAGGCACGGTCGGTGGTCGTTCTCTTCGGTAAAGTTAGAAGGATAATGCTTAGGACCTTTCTTGTACCTGAGAACTGTTCAGCACCGATGAGCGTTCTGCTTTCTATTTCTCTAGTGGCAATAAATCCTAAAAGGCGTCAAGAATCGCAGCCTTTTTCCAGCCACTCTTTGGTAACCTCTCCTCGGTGATAAAACGCTTCCACGTCGCATCGACGCGCAACGTCCTCCGGATAGACAATTTCGCGTTACTAATTTTAATAGCGCGACCTCGGTTCAATATCTGCCGATTCTATTAACCGCGTTTCTCCTCTTATTTTCCGGTGTACATTTTCTATAGGGGCGATTAACCGGTCCGCTGGGACTCGGCGTGAAAGTGGAATTCCTCGAGTAAATATTTACGCCGTTATTGAATCTGCCTCGGAAAGAGTTTAATTGCTCGAGGAAAAACTCGGGCTACCGTGAATTAATAGACGGCCAGATCGAATATAGCGCTCCTCGATACGGATCTACAGTTTACTTAACGCGATAGTTATCGCGCGAACAAGATTTTTCCTCGCCGCCCGTAACTGCAGGTACGTACTTACCACCCGGGCTCGAGTCGAACCGTATGATTCGAATGTAAACGCGGCGTTTACACTCCCATCACGTCTCCCATCAGCCCGTTAAATAGAATTTGAACCCACGTGAACGAATCGTGACCATGCTGCAACTGCATGTGTAACATAAATCAATTCTGAAAGCCTAATGTATTACGAGCCGCACTTTCCCTTTGTACGCGGTGTAGATTTAACAGTCCGCACAACCGACTGCACTCGGCAAACTTTTTGGAATCGTAAACGAATCGTTTGTGCAAACGCTGTGCATCAGGTAATTAATCCTATGTTATATTTGGTAATTGGGATTTCAAATGCAAATAATTGCGATCAATAATTATCCTAATAAACAATCACCTGGAATGGCATTGCTCTGCCCATAATAAAATCGCGTGTGATCGCATCAATTATGAACATTAATACACGTAGCATTGACCTATCATTTGGTTTAGTCAAATGCGATGTTTACTGATTTTTAGTTACTCGTCATTCGTATTCGCAAATAGTGTCGTTCTAGGGGTGGTCGGCAAAGTTCACGACATTTCAGAATATCAGATCGTCCGAAGTTTAAGCAGAGAACAGTTTCGCGGAGGAGGAAAAAAGTGCACAGTCGCAAAGCGAGGGTGAGAAGTTGAACTTCCTGCAAAGTAGTCAGGCGCAAGTTTTACACAGTTATTTCTGGTTATTAAATAACGCCAGCCCGCTACTGTCGGTGTATAGAGTGCCTGTAAAATCATGAATAAAGGTGGCCATAAAATGAGAGAAACGGAAGATTTGCTATATCTCTTCCCTCATCGACGATGAAACATTGTTTTTATATTTTACGGACAGCGAAATAAATGGATATCCTGACAGACTCTTTTATTTTATCGCTGCAATCAAAATATATATATAAAAAAAGAGATAACACTAGACGTAGATATTGCACGTTGTCGGAACGCAAAATTGGGAATGAGTTTCTCTCGACTGCACAAACCTTTTTTAAATATGAGAATATTGATATAAAAACAACAGTAACGAACCGGCGAGTTTGTAAAATGTCCTGTTGACTAATAAAAGAGATACACGTATCACAAATTTCAGCAGGAAACACGCTACTACCCCTCGACACACGAATTTACCTTCCTTTATATTAATTTCCCGTTGCAATATATTTCACAATCCTTATTTATCTATCATCGACAAACAACACGTTTTGTATCTTTAACATCCAATCGATAATTACAAAAAAAAAGAAACAGAATAATACAACTTAATCAAATTTAAATATTTGTAGATAATGTTGAATCAATTGTATCAATTAGATCATTTCTGTACATACTAGATATAATGAAAAAAAGATAAAGACTATTGTTGGAAAAGTGTAAATCATTTGCGGGGTACCGAAATGAAAAGAGTCAATAGGTGAAGGAAACCAAAGCGGTGTTTGAGTTAGGTCAGCGCAAACACTTTTACAGGTAGACGGTAAATGTGAAACCAGAAGCAGGTAAAGGTTAATCTTCCGAATCCATTACCTAAACACTCCTCGTGTTTATTGCACGTTCCCTCGTAATGAGAAATAGGATATATTACCGTTTGAAGGGCAAGCAATAAGAGTATTAGCACGTCAAAGAACCGCAGTGGCAGGGTAAGAAATATGACCGCCGGGTTTTAGGGACAAACTTGTCAAAAGATCGAAGAAAACACTCATTATAACCTTGATTATTAACCTTCCTAGTTTAAACCGCACGCAAAGTTTTGTTCGCTTAAATAAATTAATGCAGTTCTAATACGACCGAAAATATTTGACGAAGAACATTCTGAAATTTACAAGCATTCAATTATGAAAATTAAAAGGGTATAGCCTCCGTTTTCAGAGGTAAATTTGCGTCAATATTTTATGTCCATAACGCTGGTAATTGAACGGTTTATTCCGTGTTCGAGCTAATGCCACTTTCCACGCTACGATGACATAACGTGCTTCTTTTCCGAGAAAACAAATTAAAAAGATTGTCATCGGTAACCGTGGGTTAATCGTGCAAGTAGAAAGCGAGCAAAGTTATATGTATTCCGCTTTATCTACGAATACACCGGCCTCACTTCCCCGCTATTTATAGTACATATGTACGGCCAGAAAATCTTATAAATGAACCGAGATACGTTAACGATCAGAGGTCAGACGGTGATTTCTGAAAATCTATCGATTTGAACGAGTTTGTAGCCCTGAAATGTGTCTGACACGCGTTCCGAGACGCTGCCTCTGAATTGGCGTAACTCGAATCGTGAAATACAATGAATTACTCAATCACGATGAATTATTACTCTCGTTAACTGGGAACTTCCTACGTCGCGTCTGAATACCAGCAGCTTTATCATCGGAAACGGCTCCAATATCGTTTTCGAAACGTCTGGCCGTCGCACCGTTTTTAAAACGAAAATTCCGCCGGCCGTGACGCGTCACTGCTCATTACCGCGTTTCGTTTTAATGCGATTACCCACGTATGCATATATCTCGCGGCCGTTCGTCGCGCGACGTATAATTCGAATTATTAAAAACGACTACGTAAAGCGGACGTAAAGTACAAATTGTACAATACAGCGCACGGCGTTACGAAGTAAGCGTAAAAAATTCACGGTCATAAATCGTTGCGCGGCGCGCGAACGTTTTATCGTCGCACTAAAAGCGCTTTAAAATTGAATGCGACATTATCTGAACTTTGGTTAAACGGAGCTCATAGAACTTTTACGAGCCCGGCTGATACCTCTATAAATAGTTTGAATATCAAAGATCTCGCCGTTGTCTGCCGTTTAAAATTAATCTCTAGAACGTATATCCGGCTCGGCCCGGCCCGGCCCGGCTCGAAGCAGCGCGACGCGGCTCGACGCGGCGTAAACGTAGTTAGAGACGATGATAATCGGTAATACGGGTTATTCGTGGCCCGAGAATATTAATTTCCGGGTAGACCGAGATCCAGTTACGCGAGTAAAAGCGACCCCGCGACCGACCAATCGATATTTACAATGTCAAACCGCTCGCCCTCTCCGCTTCCATCACGTAAAAGCGGCTCGAATTTATTTACCGTTCACAACGTTATCACATAATTAATGATCGACGTATCAATGCGTGAAATACGGATAGAGACGCATTAGTAAACGTACACGTGAATTCTGTTATCTTTTATCGGCTGCATTCCAATTCGATACAAATTGCGTTGCCGATATCTATGCTTATATTACGGACAATGGCCACGTTAATTACCGGGGAACAAAGAATTCTTGCAGATCGCACTAATGTTGATGTAATTAAGAAATGATTACGGCCGTTTCATTGATTCGGATCGCCGCTTCGTATTGGCCGACGCCATGGAAACGCGGCCCGTGCGGGTGGCTCGTTATCAGCGCAAATTACACGTGCTTCTACGCGTTTAATTCAGTTTCCAGCGTGCAATAATAATGCTCACATGACGCCCGTAATTGCGCCGATCGATGATAACCATTCAAGATCAAATCAGAGTAGGTCTCTCGACGTAACCGAATCGAGCGTTCCACGCAACGGGTGAATTAACATAACGAAACTCGAACAGATTATTGATCATGTTTTCGATGTCAAAATTTTACGGTGGGCGAAACGGAATCGAAAAAGAACTATATTATATTGGCGTAATCGATCAAGTTATCTCAAGAGTCCATTCAAACATGTTTCACAATAGATAATCATGAATGAACGAAGATTCGAGTGTTTGCTGATTACATATCAGAACACAATATTAAAGTTTCAAAGTACGTTTTATTTACATGTTTTCGTTCATAAAATCAGGAGTCAAATTCCTCACACGTGTCTATCTGTTACACGTATATACGTTTCCGATAAACAGAAATTTGAGACGGACCGAGATAAAGAACTGGTGCTTCGTCATTCGCACGCGAGTCACCCTTCGACCCAGGGAAGTCCGATACATGGACACTTAAATTCTCCTTGATCCTTCATTTGCTGTTTTCATTATTTATTAATTAGTAACGATTTTTACTTATTTTTTTTTTTAGAGAAAATGCTTTCTGATTTTCACCTGAATTCTACTAAATATATCAGCTGGGACGAAGAATGTTTAAAAGTATCTTTATTTAATCAGAGCGGAGCGTCGTGTACACGATACACACATCAACCGCACAACCAGGTGCGTACTCTCGATGTTATCGACTCAGAAACACGCCACGCGGCGCCGTAGCGCGTACAATCAGCACGGCTATAAATTACGTGCCGCGTGTATTCTTGCGCGTAGATCTTCGACGGCAGGAAACTAAGGGGGAAAAAAGTATTCGTGGAGCGGGGGAGATGAAATAAGTAAAAAAAAGCCATATAAGAAACGCGTGTACATACGCGAACACAAACATGCCACGTAGATAACAGATTGACACGAACAGAGAAACGAGAACATTGGATCCTTGGTAAATCTTGACGAAGAGTAATTTTATCGCTGAATGGAAACAACGAAAGGGAACCGAGATAACGCGATGAATAATTTCGACAGTTTCTCCCGGAGCCTATATTTTCGTGATAGGTGCCAACCAGTGTTTCTGAACAAGCGAAAGCTATAATTAGCCCATTACTCAATACAAAATGCGTCGGAAGTACTACAAGACCTTGACGGAAATAAAATCAATTGGCTGCGAGTGTTATTTCCCCGAAACTTCGATTAAGCCTAATATCTCAGAAGAAATGCAAGTCGGTCGTATTTATCCAATCAACATAAAAATTGTAATAATAGAAACGGTTACTATCGTTGATTAAAATCGTGAGAGCGCGGGCGACGTTGAGTTTAATAAAAACAGGAATTCCGAAGTAGGACTCGAGCAAAGCGAGAACGAGCCCTAAAAAATAGCCCTCAGGTTTTAATAAACGAGGCCAGAGCCAGATTAGTCTGAATTGAGTTCCGCCCCAGCTAAGACTATCCACGAAATACGAGCGTGGATATATCGTTGCGAAGGGACGGCTTGCAGATTGAACTGAAATTGCGAGTCGCAGGAATTTCCATCGGTATGACCAGCCGACCTCTGCCAGTTGTCCTCACTCTCTCCCTTCGCAACGAAGTTGCAGAACGACGGTAAGGAAGAAGGGAAACGTGAAAACGAGCCAAACTAGGAGCAGGGTAACGAAGAATGGGAAAAGAGAGAGAGAGAGAGAGACGTTGCTGGCGTCCACGGCGACAGAGGCTGGTATACTGCTGTTTCTGGTTTCCCCGCATCCCATTTACGGAATCACCCTTCTAGAGAGTCCTCTTCGAGCAAACGCCGAAGAGGCGACTTTATCTCAGACCTTCCCGAGGCAAAGCATCGCGGTAACTAAGTACCCTAAGCCACGTGTGCCCCTTCTGCTAGATTGACCCTGGCCCGAATATTTTCTTTTTCATCATCGGGCGCAAAACTTGCTTAGGGGATCCTTCAGGATTTGAACTCACGATCGTCAGCTTTGTAAACGGTCGTTCTAACCGTTACTCCACCGACGTTACAAAAATAGTTTATTACAGATATTTAATCATTTAATCTAATCTCAGCGGATATTCCTTATGAAGAGTCATTTGGTACTCCAATGTCAAACTGTTGTAGTAATCAATTTCGTTTTTTTCATTCGGAGATATAAAATACTCCTATAAAGATGATAAGTAAATTGTATGCTACGATAAAAAGCAAAATTTCATTGAACTGCGTGTATAGAATAGACCGTAATGTACTGTTGCCTTCGTTTTTATGATATCTCGTTACCGTTATTACCATTCCTTGACAACTAACCTGCTATCATCGTTCAATACTAACATTATTGTACAACGTATCATTGTATAGAGTTACACTGTCAGGATGGCAAATAGCTGCGATTATCGTAATTGCTGCGCTTTGCCATTTGTACTGAACGTATTGACGTCTTCTAGTAATTTACATGATTAATATTTGAGAAAGAATAATTCATAGAGTACAAAGCTCACGATTAGTATTTTACAATCAAGCATGCATATAATTATTTAATTTAAGGTTCTAATTTGACTTTCAGAATTTCATTTAATCATTCATCACATTTACCTTGCGACGAAGAATGCGGTATAGTCTTTGCGAGATCAATCAAACCCGACAACTCACTCGCATGGAGCATCGTTCGAAACATGCGATGCATTATGAATGCTATCCGAAGCTAACAAGGAACGAGGTTAAAATCCAAACTATGTATGTATGTATGTATGTATGTACGTGCATCAAACATCTGTCCTGGACAAGCGTGCAGTTCACCAGCGGGGATACCAAAACTGAGATGACAAAAACACGAGACAAATTCAATCCCCCCGTTCAGAGAATGAAAATAATAGAATCGTATCGTAGAATTAATAAGAACATCGACATGGAACGATGCACCTGTATAAGGATTTTCGTGACGTACCGGTGATTTGGCGTGTTTAGCAAACGACTTGACGAGTCATTAAACAGAGAACACCGGCAATTAATTATCACGTTTGCGTAATCGCCGCTCGACGCCGGTGGAGGTGTGGTTGCGCAACTATCGCTCATTCTGTTCTCTCCTCTCCTCTCATCTCTCGCTCTAACCGGTAACCGGTGATCCCTCTTCACCCCCTTCGCGGTCGATCGGGGCCCTGCTGACCCACCGCCCCCGCCGCTGCCACTTCCTTCTGCGTCGTATCAGAACCCACAGTCTAATCGTTCGTGCCGGTAACCTTAATTTTTCCTTGCCACACATGCGACCGGCACACAAGCTGAACCGATCGACTCGTAACTTTTTTCCCTCAAAGTTGTTCTACACTCGTAAAATTAGACTCGCGTGTTCGCGTGGTGTGACATACAAAAATGTAGAAAACGCGCAAAATTGACCGGAGTAAATGGCGTGTTTGCTATATGTATATCCCGGCAGGAACAGTTTGCCGCGTTGTTTTTTCTTCGATCGATTCTCCATTGATTTTACCACGGAATCTCTTTTCCTGGCAGCGAACCGGCTGTTTGTGTTACAAATGAGCGGTCGATTCTTTGCCGCGATAATAGCCGGTCGTACATCAACACGCAAGAATGCGGTAGAATATAATTCTATTAAAAGACGCGTTCGCCAATGGCGAAAGAAGATTAAATGCCGTGACGAGCTGTACTTACGATGCGTTTTAGAAAGCGAATGTCTGCCACGTCGATTTTAAAATAACGTTGCCGCGTGTTGGTAACACGAGGTGAGAAGACGCATTGAGAGACGTGGTGATACGTCTTTTAGGCACTCTACACGATATGCGAGGACACCAAACGATTTATGAGGCACGGTTAATTAAATTTTTTTAATACTTCATATTTCATTCGAAATTCAATTAAACTTACGAATAACCTCGCTTTGCGAAACGCTTTTAATCAACGCCTTTACGGAAAAATATTGTTTGTTCCCTCTTTGCGAATTCATTTGTAAACAACGTTTAATTAACTTTACCCTTNAGAAAACGCGCAAAATTGACCGGAGTAAATGGCGTGTTTGCTATATGTATATCCCGGCAGGAACAGTTTGCCGCGTTGTTTTTTCTTCGATCGATTCTCCATTGATTTTACCACGGAATCTCTTTTCCTGGCAGCGAACCGGCTGTTTGTGTTACAAATGAGCGGTCGATTCTTTGCCGCGATAATAGCCGGTCGTACATCAACACGCAAGAATGCGGTAGAATATAATTCTATTAAAAGACGCGTTCGCCAATGGCGAAAGAAGATTAAATGCCGTGACGAGCTGTACTTACGATGCGTTTTAGAAAGCGAATGTCTGCCACGTCGATTTTAAAATAACGTTGCCGCGTGTTGGTAACACGAGGTGAGAAGACGCATTGAGAGACGTGGTGATACGTCTTTTAGGCACTCTACACGATATGCGAGGACACCAAACGATTTATGAGGCACGGTTAATTAAATTTTTTTAATACTTCATATTTCATTCGAAATTCAATTAAACGTACGAATAACCTCGCTTTGCGAAACGCTTTTAATCAACGCCTTTACGGAAAAATATTGTTTGCTCCCTCTTTGCGAATTCATTTGTAAACAACGTTTAATTAACTTTACCCTTCACAAATTACTGTATTGACATGATCTTGTGATTAGTACTGAAGTCCTGACATTGTAAACTAACGAAAACTGCTTTGCCCGAAAAAGGAAGAAAAGCATAACAAGTTTAATACAATTAATAATAACGTTTAAGCAATTATGTAATAAAATGATTAATAATCTATTTAGTCCGAAATCGAAAGTGTTCACATAATTAATGACTTGCGTATGACACCTTTATACAATTATTATTGCGCTTCTCAATTATTTAACCAGCTACTTTGTTCTTTACCAATAATCGATTCAACCCGAAATGCGAATGACATTATTGTCGAAAATATTCAAGAACAATTAACAGAATTCCAATAATAATAAACAAATCTTACGCGCTTCTCAACAAAGTAATTACTTTCAGTCACACATTTTCTCTGTTTCTAAACTGGAGATTAAATAAATGAAATGGGAAAGAAAAATGGGAAGGAAATCGGATCGTATAAGGATAACATCTAAATGCATTCCAGGTCATGAAATGGAAACCGCGTACGAGATTATCCTTTATCTTCCATCCCGGTACAATTACAAATTTCATGGTGGCACTTAACACTATGCAAAGTAAGTATTCTAATGAATATTCAAAGCGCCCCGGCAGGAATAATTGCAGTTCCAAGTATCTACGCTGAATCTCGCAGATTGCGTCGCAACAGCGGTAATTTAAATAGATTTACATTAAAAATAAACATGCCAAAACATCCATCTAAACAGGTCAAACATTAATACGCCGCGGAACACCGAGACACTCATCCTCGGACAACCATTTCCCATTTGAATGAAATTGTAATTGTAAATTGCTCGAATAATCTCAAGGACGCAGACGTGAATAATTTCACTGCCATTAATTTCCTATTCTCGATGGTAACCTGTTTCGTTTCAAATATTCCTTATCGCTTTGAATTCAGACGAAATCAACGGCGAACCGACGAAAAGGAATCTTCAAATAAAAAACAATCCTAAATAAAGAAAAAGACCTGCAGGCAGTGGTGAACATCAGAGAAAATGTTTATATTCAAGGTCTCTCTGCGAAACTTTTAATTACGTTACAAACAAGAAAGATAAAAGGCTAAACCAAGATTGGTCGCCACTTCATTTCAGTCGTCGTATTTACTATTTCAGCGCGAATAGTGGGTGGCAGACAACAGCCGAATGAAAGAGTAAAAAGCAGCAAGAGACGATAGAACGAACATCAAAGCTATAGCCACGGTTTGATACAGGAGCGTGGACGAGAAAAATAAGGGGGCACCTAGAAGGTATATACGAGAAGAGAGAACGAAAAGAGACAACAGGCTTGTGGATATTATAAATCAAGAAGAGGTCCGTAAAGGGAACGTCGGTGGCGAAGGCGAAAGAAGAGCGAAGAAGAAACTTGCGAGGGAAGATACGCAGGGGCAAGGGATAAGAGGCGAGGGGAGAGAGAGAGCATAGTCGTACATCACCGGCGGTATTTACGACGTACCATCGTAAATCAATGATCGCACGAACAGCGCGGTTCAACGAAATTCCTTTTCCCTTCCTATATACGCTCCCCCTTCCTTCCGACCATTCCTCCGCTTCCTGTACACGAGCCGATGTGAGAATCTGTCCTGCCATACATCGCCGCGGACGGTGGATGCTGAAGCCTAAGAATCTTTGAAGGAATTCTTAGCTCACGGCCAAGATATATCGCCGATTTATCCGGCAAGACAAAAACTATTTGTCTTCGCTAGCAGAAATTTCGAGCGTAAGATGAATCCATCGTGCCGTTCTCACCCCACGCGATTTACGTGATCGCATCCTCGATTTAATGTACGATACTTCTAGCGATAGACACACGTTTATGAACTGTTTTGAATTCTATTAAAAACGCTGTTTTAACCTCATATCCTTTGATCTCTTTTCCGTGGCAAACGTAGACTACCTCCTTTTTACGTGATATGTATCCGACGGAAACGACTGGACACGGCATCAAAGCACCCAAATTACGTTTCCGAGAAGAAAATCGAGCAGAAGGCAAAAAAAAGAAGACAAAAAGAGGCATAAATCAGAGTGACCATGTGTCCGGACGGATGCGGTCCAGAAGGAAAATGGGCCGGGGTCGTTCAATGTTGCAGCAGAGAACACAGCATGGTTTGTCGGATCCTTTAAACGTCATTTAAACCGTGACTCCTACCAGCCCAGGAAGGATCGTTTTAACGAGATTCGAGACAGACCAGGTCAAGCCTATTCTAACGCGGCACACGAGGTGATGCCCTTTACATCTCGACGAAGCACCTCGAGGAATCAGCTTCCCTCGTTCGACACAAAAGGTGCCCCCTAGTCGCAGCTGATCCCGGTTGATCCGTGTAAAATCATGCTGCGCGATTGTCGGGATCCCGACCTCATCACTTGCCAAGTCATCTGCAGAAGGCTAAATCTTTGCAATCGTGTCATAAACTTCTTCGCATAATACGATTTTATATCGTATCACGACTCGTTATTATTGCAGTATTCGTTTCATAATAAATGCTAGCTAAACAGAATATCTCTTTGAAAATCATGTTATGCAACGTCGTATTTTATCCAATAAAAACAATGCCTTGCAAATAACACTTAAATAACTTCGTTACATAAATTTTATATAAATATCTATGCGGCGCCCGTCAGAGAATTTAATCTGTACAATTTTTACACGTTCCGTGCAGAGACCAGACAAATGGTCCTTTAAAAACACGAGCTGGTAACCAAAGGAAACCGGCAGAGGATGCGTAGCATCTTGCTGGGGACAGCCGTAAAAAAGGCGGGTGGAAAAGATGAAAGTGACCCTCGAACGGACTTTGAAAAGAGCCATAAAAGTACAATGAGGGGTTAGAAGGAAGACGCGTTCGCTTTCCACGTGCTGGATGACGACGGAGGCGTTCAACGGAGGGCCCCGGAGCCCAGAAAATTCGTGTTTTTTACTCGAACGTCGGGAGAGATTACAAAGGACCGAAAGGGGACAGAACCTTTTTAAGTTCTCTAGGAAAGATGCGAGTGTCATCGCGCTTAGACGATGACTTGTTACGAAACGATGCATTATTATCAGAACGGACTCGAGCATTTTTTTTGTATAACTTCGTAATTCTACGCGTGCAAACGAAGGGATAAGGAACGTCTCACGTGGCGATGCCTCACCGAGTTTTTACCCTAATTTACCGGTCGCTTCACTAATCTTATTTGCTCGAGCTGGACGTAGTTTAATTCCATTAGCGAAATTAAAGTTCTAGCAGGAGTATTTAACTGCGGATCGATGCCACTAACCCGCCAACCATTAAGATAAACCCTAGTAAAGTCAATTCCGAATAACGCGATGAAGCGAAACTTTCCAAGTTCCAACTGCAAAAAATTATAGTATATATCGGATAAATTTCAATTTCATGTTATCTTAACGTAACACTTACGTTTTCTAAACAGCGTACGCCAATTAAATTAGAAATAATCAAACAGATAAGAAAAAAGTACCACATTCACAAAAATCATGCATCATAAACTCGTAATTACGAAATATTTACCAAAACATCGCACAAATAAGGATGTCAGACTGACCTGATATAAATGATGCCCCCGTTGCTGCATATCCTTTTCCATCCACGTGGCACCGTAATCGCTTGTTGCTGCTGTTGTTGCTGTTGTTGTTGCGTATCCACCGCACTCCCGTTCATTGTCAACACACTTTGTTGAAGAGCATTATTGTTATTGTTCACGTTGTTGACACACGGCTGACGCGCAGCCTGCTGCGCGCACGAACCAGCACCGTTGACCGTCGCCGCGACGGACAAACCATCGTGTGCCGATTGACTTTGATCTTCGGGGCTGCTCAAGCTACTATACGTCGACGATTCACCGGTATCAGAACGGACAGAGTCACAGCTAACCGCACCACTACCACTACTACCGACAACCATACTACCGCCACCGCTGACAACACCGACGTTCGAACTGGACGAGGATAACGACGAGCCGGTTTGATTATCGAAACCGTCCTGTTGCCGGCTTTTCTCGTCCATAATGACTCGCTGCTCGACATTCTCGCCTTGAAAAACACCCGTGAACGCCTGAGATGATTCGTTTCCCTGTTGCACGTAAGCGACGCAGTCGCTGTCGTTTAAAAGACCGACACAGCCCTCACCTGGATTCTCCTGCGCGATTCTACTACCGCTATTATAGCCGTCCGTCAACCTCGCTCCAGCCGGGTAAATCTCACCGTGAATCCTCGATGGAAATAATTTATTAGGTATCATTCCACCGGCGTTCACCCTTCCGATCGTTTCCACATTGTTCGACACGAAATTCTCCGTGCTACTCGAATCGTTCTCCAGCAGGCCATGATTGACTTGATTCTTACTATCGCAGGCCGTCACAGCACAGGTCATTGTCGTCGCCGCGGACGTGTTGGTCGCCTGAACTAAATTTGTGGTCTGCCCGTAGGGCAAGCCGCCGTTGTTCGAGACGATCGTTCCATAATCGTCTTCGTCCTCTGTGTTGCCAGTGGAGAGGGACCGGGCCGACCGACTCGATTCCCCATCGGTGGACACATACTCCAGCGGTTTTAACCGGCAACAGTTATTAACCGTGCCACCAACGGCACTGTTGTTATCGTTACAGTAAATGGCGGTTTTGGCGGGAAACGTCGCCGCCGCCGTCGCCACCTGCGGCGGCAGAATGCTGGCGTACGTCGCCTGCTGCGGGGATTGATACCCGACTGCGGTAGCAGCAGCGGCAGCGGCGGCGGCATTCTGACCGACCGCCGTGGCGTACGCGAAATTTTCTCCTGATACGTAGACTAGAACACTATTCTGTTGAATGCCCTGCGTGTGCTGCGGATGCTGCTGCGGGTGTTGCTGCTGCTGTTGTTGTTGGCTATGATGATGACGATGACCGTGGTTCGGAAGAGCAGGGTGCGTGGACGGCTGCTCAGGCTTGCCCGCCATGGTCCAGGTCCAGCAGCGCTGCGAATAACCCCGACACCGACATCACTGGAACGCTGGTAGCACGCCTACGTGGAGACACCTCCAGGTTCTGCCGCATCCTCAGTACACGGATATGATCACGCGCTCGTTACTGGATTTCCCGAAATCCGCCGCGTTTTCTCAGTCGTTACCTCTAACCGCGCGCGTTCACCGATCTTTGGAATCCCGCAGCTATCGCTCGGCATTCTCGGCTTCACCGCGCACGGCATAGCCAGATTGATGATCCCACTGACTTCTGCTTCCTTCGCAATCTTTTCTCGTATTCTTACACCAAATTTTCTAATCAGATGCACTGTCACGAACCGCTCTGGTGGTGTGTAGACGATCGCAGATCTCGTGTCACAATAATTGTGTCAAAAATTTTTGAATTGGAATCTACCTGTCAGAAAAAATGAGCTATTAATCGGTCAATGGCCGTCTAACTTTTCCGACGTGATGAAGAACATTAGTTTACTTCTTTTTAAAAGCTGTTGCCGATGGGCTTCTTCCATAATCGAACATCTTGAGATTGCACGATCACTACTGCAGAATGTAAATACATCATGTTTCCCGGAATAAATTTGATGACAACTGGTCGAAGAACCGTACAACGTTTCCCTCCAAACTTGAATTCGTTGTACAAAATTAAATTACGCAAACGACATTGTGTAGAAGAAAATTACGCGGTTCCAGTATTATTCACAAGGTCGATTTGCAAAGCGGCAGCTCATTCATTTGTCTCGTTCACCGATTCAGTCGCGTGGAAACAAAACACTCACAACCGGGCTAAGCATTTATCTAACCTAGGCTCTTGAATACGCTGCTATTCGTAATATATGTAACGAGTTACCGCTGACAATAAACTGTTAGACGTAGACTTCTTCCGAACGTTGGAAAACACCGAGGGGCAAATCGACGTCATAAGTAAAACTTTGGTAAAAACAAAAAAACATACGTGATGGTTGGAAATAAGAGAAATTGATCTTCTTAAGAAAGTCAGGTCGTTGAGGTCGTTATGTCATTGCCACGATTCCGTCGCATTATTCCCGGTCGCAGTTCCAATTATTCCGTTTCACATGTACGCACTTTTCAACGAAAGAATAACGAATATCACACTCGATTATGTCATGTCGCGAACCACTGTCACTGAAAAAAAGAACCACGCTCTGCCGAATCTTCGTTCACGCACCACAGAAGAAAGCCATTTTCTTGGACACTGAATATATAAAGGTTAATCATGACCGAGCTACCGCAACTCGCTCGATCGGTAATAGCGTGAATGCACTCTCGCTACAAAAAACACTTTGTATTGCCGTAACAATTCGCGTTAAATCGCACGGACGGACGTACGTCGTGTTATGACGCTGTGTCATCGTCACAGCAGCAGTAGCACCACCACCACCACCACCACCGTCCTCCACCACCACCACCACTAGTATTACCACCACTACCACCACCGGTCGCGGTTACGAACTCGGGTTAAGTTAACTAACCCTCTTCTCGAGTCGAACACCTGCGCGGCCCGCGCTCATCGTTTTCACCGAACCTCACTTCTTGATCGCGTAGAAACGCACGCTTGTTATATTCCGATCGGCACAGCCGCCTCGTTTCCTCCCGTCGATTCCCTGTCGTCTGCTCCGTAGTCACTTAATTTCCGTAGAGCACTGCCCCGGTACGGAAAACTGAAAGAAATTCTATTCTGAGGATGCTATGTGTACGCTGTTTTCGCGTAACTGATATTGGAAAAATATGGCTGCCTCCGCATACCCAGAAACCTTTGCGGCATCTCCACGGCTGGCTTTCGGCCACTCGTACATACGTACATTATAAAAACATCGACCCTTGACGCGATCATATCGCCATCGTTAGGCAGTTTTACGTAACTCAAAAGGCGCGTTAACATTGTTACGTCTCGTGAAAAATATTTAAATGCCTGCATAGATTGTTCGTGTTTTCATTTGTTATTTAAGTATATTGCATGCATAATAATTATGTATTGTTGCTTTTACGAGAAACGTTAAAGTGTCAGAAAGTTAGGCGTGTCATTATTTTTTTAGCTGAGTCTATTATAAATTAAAATGGGATATTTAAAAAATAATTTAGGTAAACACGGCATGCATATGACGGGACACGGGTCAAATTTTATAACACTATCTTTCGACATACTTGACATTATACTTTTACCAATTTATTCGAGACGATCCAAAAAATGTACTAATCAATCATCAATTTACCTATAATAAATAAGATTATAATACGCGTCTATTTGAAATTCGCTATAGCAATTGCGGACGTGTACATGACCTTGCATACAGTAAATTATGTGAATGTTTGAAGACGTCTTTAATGCCGATTTACGATCACGGAAACGGTTCTTTACGCGCATTACTTGTCTTAAAGGAACGAAATGTATATTTCTAGTACATTTCCAGAAATTACGTAAAAATCTTCGATTCAAGTAATTTTCAGGAATAGCTTATACTTCCACTTCCATCACTATATGTAAACACTGAAATCTTGTTTCTTTTTATTACAATAAACAATATTCGTGAACATGCGCAGCAATTCACTTTCGCACAGTGGAACGAACGAATTAATATGCAAAATATTTTTGTATAGTCATATTTCGCGAGTAAAGTTAACGCTATACCTAATGGAATAATGTCCCGTTTAAAAAGAAGTCAAAGTTCACGTTCGAGAATGCATCAAAAATTATTTGTTATAAAATGTCTCAATGTAGTTTGTAGAGGTTTTACAATAATCATGTCACTAATATAGACGTTATCCATGTTCGAAAAGCCCATGTAACGAAATACACTACAATTTAAAGAACTTCAGGGAGCACGAGTACATACAAAGTATTAATTTAGTTCGACTGTCTAAGTTTATTTTTTGCATTCAGTATGCGCGTAATCAATGAACGGTGAGAACTGTTAAATATAAAGAAATTGGATAGCAAGAGATAATCAGAATGTTTAACGTTACATGATACAATTGATTATGTTTTGCTGTGACTACTAACATTACACGACGTTACGTTAGATGTCGAGCAAGTTCTCGTTTCCTTATCACTTTGTTCAATGATAAGTACATTATTTTTTGTTAATACTTTCTACAACAAGCGATGAACTAATTGTAACCAGTTGACCAGTTTTCACCAGAATTTATGCAGCTTAGTTCAGAAGTAATGATGACTGTTCCATTAACAGCATTAATAGTTTCCTATACAACCCAGTAACTGCGGTGGTCATAGAGTTTTAACTCTGTGTTTAACTTTCACAGTCGTGCACGTGTCAGAACATCTTTTTCCCAAGTTCTTTTCATTTCTTTTCCCGAAGAACTGTATAATATGTCCGCATTTTTCCATTCTCCTGTTAATACATATGATCCAGAATCGAGCGAATGGGACAGAAGTTTAAAATGAAAGTATGACCATATTTTTATTGTGAGACTGATGTAATTAAATTAATGTGTGGCACATTGGACTCGTGAAGGACCTCCTTCATCTTCCTCGTACGCTTGTCGCTGATCTCTTCGCCTCGCTTCTTGCTCTGGATCCAGATCCATTAAATTGCATTCCTCTGCTCCTTCTGGAATTATAACTTCTTCCCTCGGAGGTAGACATTGCTCAAGAGTTGAAATAACAGACGGGTCAACCGTTTTCGGGAAATTTACTACGAATTGAATTATAAGCCTGCCACGTGTAAACGGATCTTTGTAAGTCGGCATTCCTTCGTTCAATATGCACTTTAAGTCTCCGTGCCTTATTACAGATCCAGGATACGAAGTTATTACTAGATCTCTTGCATCCAAAGTGCGGATCACTTTTTGGAATCCACACAATGCCTCAACGAGTTCTAATTGCATCCGTATGATTAGGTCGTTGCGTGAGCGCCTAAAACGATATAATTAGTTAAGCACAAGGCCAATGTTCGATATATAATTGCGTTACGTATAAGAATAAAATACTCACTTGAAAACATCATGCTCCTTCTCTTCAAGGAGAATCACAATATCTCCTGGCTCGTAATCTGGTTCCTGATCACCTTCTCCACTGAAAACAATCTTCTGGCCATCTACCATACCTGGGTCAACGTGAACTTCTAAAATTTTTCTGTCTCTTATGGTTTTCCTCCCACTACATTGTTTGCAACGATCACGCAGGTTTATGCGTTCTCCTTGACCTTTACACTCTGAACACACGGTTTGCAGATGTTGCAGCATTCCAGGTCCCAACTGCTGTATTTGAACCTGCATGCCAGAGCCATGGCAAGACGAACATTGTTCAACGGACCCTTTCTTTCCACCGATACCTGGTACGAACGGAAATGTAACTTTTTCCAGAAACCATTTAACAGGTGTCACTGGTTAATACGTACCATCACATTTATCGCAAATAACATTCTTTTGTAAAGCTAATTTACGAACGGTGCCCTTATACAATTCCTCTAAAGAAACGGATAACTGATGTATAACATCTTGCCCTCTGCGTTCTCTCCTGCGAACGTTTCGCCCACCAGCAAAACCTGCTCCAAAGAACATATCGAAAATATCCATTGGCGACGAAAATACATTTCCGCCACTGCCACCTTCTTTCAAAGCCTGTTCTCCACCTTGATCATAAATCCGCTTCTTCTCAGGGTTCGACAAAACTTCATAAGCTTGTGAGATTTGTTTAAACTGCAATCCAAGTGTACGACTTAAAAAAATATCTCCATTTATTTGAGACTTTATATAGTTTGAAAGAAGAGGACACTAACTTTTTCTCCTTCATTAGGATTTTTGTCAGGGTGATATTTCAAAGCAAGTTTCCTATAAGCCTTCTTCAAATCATCTTGTGTACATCCAGGTTTCACACCTAGTACATCGTAAAACGTGGTTTCCTTCACCATTTTTACTGATTTCCTCTCTTACAATGATTTTCACGTGCTGCAGTAGTAATTAATCTGCTAATAAAAAAAAGCTATATGAAAATATTATAAATTTTAGTATAAGTAGTTACATCCTTAAAGCCATTTTGTCGCATTCATATGTATGCAACTTTAATGTACGTAAACAATACGAAGATAAGATTAGAAAGTCAAGTAGAAATATGTAAGTGAACTACGAACTTAATTTAATTATTACTTATTTAATCACATCTGTATTTTTTCAAAAAAGAAAAATGGCTCGGTAGACTAGATGCTGACTCAAGATACTAATTGTTATTCAACCTAGTAATTTATGGAGTGTTTAAGTCATGAATCTATTAACTATTCTCAAAGATTGCATTAAAATTCAATAAGGTGCAGGTATATAGGGCATAAGTTTAAATAAAAATGCACTTCGCATCAGATTCATTGTGTTCGAGATAAATACCCCAGAAATCACGAGTCATTTACATTCCTACAAAACATTGCAACCTGAAATGCAAATCCTTNTAAAAAAATATCTCCATTTATTTGAGACTTTATATAGTTTGAAAGAAGAGGACACTAACTTTTTCTCCTTCATTAGGATTTTTGTCAGGGTGATATTTCAAAGCAAGTTTCCTATAAGCCTTCTTCAAATCATCTTGTGTACATCCAGGTTTCACACCTAGTACATCGTAAAACGTGGTTTCCTTCACCATTTTTACTGATTTCCTCTCTTACAATGATTTTCACGTGCTGCAGTAGTAATTAATCTGCTAATAAAAAAAAGCTATATGAAAATATTATAAATTTTAGTATAAGTAGTTACATCCTTAAAGCCATTTTGTCGCATTCATATGTATGCAACTTTAATGTACGTAAACAATACGAAGATAAGATTAGAAAGTCAAGTAGAAATATGTAAGTGAACTACGAACTTAATTTAATTATTACTTATTTAATCACATCTGTATTTTTTCAAAAAAGAAAAATGGCTCGGTAGACTAGATGCTGACTCAAGATACTAATTGTTATTCAACCTAGTAATTTATGGAGTGTTTAAGTCATGAATCTATTAACTATTCTCAAAGATTGCATTAAAATTCAATAAGGTGCAGGTATATAGGGCATAAGTTTAAATAAAAATGCACTTCGCATCAGATTCATTGTGTTCGAGATAAATACCCCAGAAATCAGGAGTCATTTACATTCCTACAAAACATTGCAACCTGAAATGCAAATCCTTCTATGGGAATAAATGCGTCTATAAAAATAAAATTATACGTGGTAACCTTGAACTTCATGTACATCTAATTTTAATAACGACATAGAACGATTGAATGTATATTTAAAAAATAAATAAAAAATTGTTCAGAAGTTAATTTATTGAAAGTTCGAGTCAAATAAATATATGACGACGAGCGTATATTGGGCTTCAAAGCGTATTAATTAGAAGCTTGTAGAAAAACCGAGCGAATTGTATCCATGTGCGTGTTTGGTTTCAAAATGGCGACGAGACTCATTTTGGGATAGCGGAATGTAATTAATTCACGCGGAAGAGGAAAGTGAATTAATGTTCCAGCAGAACGCGATATTCGAGAGTATTTGGCCTGCCATGAACAAAGAGCACCGCACTTTCCAGATCGTTCTGTTAACTTCTGTACACATATATATACATATAGGTAGATACGTAGTACAATAGACTTACATTACCGGGCGGACGATCAAAGGAAAATATCGGAATAGGACTAGATTTAATTATTAAGAAATTAACAGAATCAGTGGATAGCTTACCGAAGGTAATGAAATAAGAACGGTAATTTGTATCTAAATGACAGACGTATATATGCACATCCCGAAAGTTCAGACGCGTTTAGTATTGACACGAGGAAGCTAATAGGAACTCCACCATTTTTCAACCTAAAGTGCGAGTCATGGACGAACACAAGTTGTACTATGATAAAACTCGTTGACGTGTGTTTCGCAACACAATATGCTCGTGTACGCGTAGCTCTCTTATTCAGCCTTTGGAAGACCAGTTCAAGGATCAGCAAAAAGGAATTAAAATCATGTCGATATTCCACGATGCTCTCGAACATTGCAGTTCACGTTTGCTTTGTAACGTTGAACGAATCGCTATCAGAAAAAAAATTCGCGAACTGCGGGATCGATCGCGTGATATAATGGTGAAAATCCTGACCGTGCACAGTTCGTTAAATGTGTGATTATTAACGTTTGATGTTACCTGTATCAGCAGAAGGGAAGCCGCTCGACGGAAATATCCGCGTGCTGTGAACAATCGCCTCTCACTCCACGTAATAGTGTTTGACGAACTGTTGCGACCGAATGGGATTCTGCCAATGTAATACTGCTGCTCTTGTGCCTGTTCTCGAAACTTCCTAGAGGAATAATGGACGTTGCTTGAAAACGGAACCAATCGGATAGACGAAGGACTGAAGCCAGCGCTAGATGCGATTACGGTCTTCCTTGGAATCTAACCATTGCACATTCTAACTGCGTCGATAATCCAAGAAGAAAGTTATTTTTGTCAATTTGTTAAATTTATATTGTGAATAAATTAAAGGAAAAAAATGGACGTAGAAAGACAAAAAGAATAGAATAATTAAATGGCTCTTTATTACTTCAGGCACTTCATGAAAACAGTGCATTTACGTGTAAAGGATGATCGTCCATGTCCATGCTCATTTCCAATTCCAACATAGATCGCGCTGCATGTTTCCGCAACGTAGCTGCAACTGTCCCGAACGTGCCTGATTCGTTCTTTTGCTGGCGGTACGATAATCAAGCAAAATGGTATGTATTTCGTATCCTAAAAATATTGATCAATCGATGAGAAAAGTATGAATTGTTTAGTTAAAATATAAGTGTCTATTCATAAATACTCAATTTTTATGAATATTATGTGAAACATATTTGTTCTGTCTGTGTTTAACGTTTATGTTGTGATGTCAGCTCTTGAGGCAACGGTGTGTCATTGTTAATAACAAGTAAAATGTAAACAGAACTGTTTCTTTTAATTAAACGGACAAATACTATATAATCACAAGCTCTACCTTCTTCCTTCAGCTATTGGTTTAAAATATCATAATAATAGCAAAAGCTAACACGCTAGAACAAAACATAACCTCGAGATTTTGTTACTTATTACAGACTGAAGGAGCAGTTACAATCAGAACCAGGAAGTTTATGAGCAATCGGCTACTATGCCGAAAACAAATGGTCGTGGATGTATTCCATCCAGGTCACCCGTCAGTCCGTAAAACGGAAATTCGGGAAAAATTAGCTAAAATGTACAAAGTCACACCTGATGTTGTTTTTGTGTATGGTTTTCAAACCAACTTCGGTGGTGGCAAGTCGACTGGATTTGCACTGATCTATGATACGTTAGACTTTGCGAAGAAGTTTGAACCTAAATATAGGTTAGCCAGGCATGGATTGTTTGAAAAACAAAAACAAACAAGGAAACAGCGCAAAGAGCGTAAAAACAGAATGAAGAAAGTTAGGGGTACAAAGAAGAGTAAAGTAGGAGCTGCATCTAAAAAGGTAAGATGAGGCTACATTTATTTTCAGTCATATGTCTTGGCGCATATGTCTAAAATCTCTCTCTTCAATGGCATTGCATTTACAACAAAATTAATAACATTTCAACATCAATCTTCAAATCTGTACTAATCTACAATAATTTAGTAGTCAACTATATTTTATTTGGTGACGGTATTCATATACTTTTGCATTCTCTTCTGTTCTTAAAAAAAAATTATAAGGCTAATTTTTTTCTGTTATTTACTTATTTTTACTCTTTATTCACTCAGTTCTCTAGTAAGCTTTTTCATATTTGAGCCACGCATGTAAGAAGAGTACTTCTACATCATCTTAAGCATGAATTGTTTTATATATCACAGATATTAAACTCTGCAACATGGCTCAAAGCTTTTGAAATACTGCATATTTGATTTTTGTCACTGCAGAATATTCAGATTATATGAATATTATTTCTTTAAGATTGAAATAAAATCGTATAATATTAATTTAATATGCAGATCAGCAATATTTTTTTTTCATGCTTCATGTAAACCAATCTCTTCTGCAGAAGTCATAATTATACATGTTAAACGTACATAACATGTATTGCGTTCATAAGATTTTATACTATATGTGCATTGTGCACATGTGTATAAAATGCACATGTAATCTTTGCATGCTATTCGGTGGTATACGCTTTTTATTTACATTCTAGGGAAGGAAGTAGTCAAATGATCATCATTTGTACTACAAGCCTCAAGAGGGAACTTAATTATGATGCTCACACATGGTCAGCATGCAAAATTCTAAGTTTCATTTTCTGTTCGCAATTTTCTTCTGAATTTTCCCCTTTTAGTTTGGTTAGATCATTTGGACTGTAGTGCACTGCTATAGTTGTACACATTGTTCATTAGGGCAAGCGCTTACTACTTTATTTATTTTATTTTTTAGCAACTTATTCACAATAATAATTTTGCAAAGTAAATCGACGGAGACTCCGTGGTTTCTAAATCGTTAGTAGTGTCAAAAGTTTTTTCAGTCTCCACTTTGACTGAAGTTTTTGGTTGAACAGTACTCGGGTACTGGAAATCTAATTCATCAGAATTCCTGGGAAATCCGCTTTCATCTATAGATTCTTTTCGAATGAAGTACCAGTTGCCAATGCGAAATCCCCAATCTTTCTTAGGATCAATGTATAAGCTTGCTGTAATTTATACAAAGTAACATCACACAGTATTGTAATAAAGAACTAAAATCTTTTGATTAAT